>LBNU01022301.1:119132-137098 GCA_014162995.1 Artemisia annua
GTAAGTGTCTAGTTAAGGAAGCGTTTGGTTTAGTAAGAAAAATGGTATTTTTGAGTCAAAATATAAACCATCTTTTTCAAAAACAAATCACATGCATAAGAAACTCGTAAGAAATGGCTAGTTTTACAACCTAATGTAAATCTAGTAAATTTCATGATATATTAAGATGTTTAAAGGGGCGTTTGGATTAGTCCATAACTACTTATTAAACATCGTAAAATATATCTAGAACGAGTTTAAAATAAAAATACGGAACATAGTAAACTACTTCTTAGGATTAAAGTATTAGATTCGAAGTATGTTTACGTTCCAACATATGTCATAAAAATACATACATCATTATTTCTTTTTCTTCTTTATATTTATTTTGGTCTTGTTGTATTGTTGTTGTGTTTAGGTGAAAATGCCAAAAGCGACTACCGAAGACCTTTCCCAAACCAAAAATTACATTCCAAAAGTCTCCCAACTCCCTACCACATCTCCTTCCATTGGACATCTATATCGTCAAATTGAGGATAGAAATGTTCATGAGGGACGTGTAGTAGATCGTGCTTATTCCCAATCCGACTACATCGATCGCTTGTTTACAAGCATCAATTTCAATTCTCTCTATGAAATCAATGAACCCATTGTCCCCCGTTTCATAGTCGACTTCTATAGCCAAGTCACGGTTCAAACCGATGATCTTGGTTTCATAACCATTTCCTTCATGCCCCAACACGATCTCCCATATGGAATGTTCCTCACTCGTCTCTATCGTCATGTTATCGAGCACTACCCCGATCTTGACGATAGCATCTATGAGTCCATCTATCCCACCTTGCGTCCTCTCGCTCTAAAACAAACTCGACGAACTCGTAGTGACAAGGGAAAATCTCGTCGTCATAGTTTTCACGGTTCATAATCACGACAAGACGATAACGATGAGGAGGAAAACACCCATGGTGCTAGTACCCCTTCGTTCTCCGAGTTCGTTGATAATCTAGAGGATCTCGACTATCCCGAGTACTCGACCCCATCTCCTAGCGATCAAACCGACGAAGTACTTCATGAACGAACAACCGAGGTGCTTAGACGACAAAAGAGTTTGCATGAAGAAGTTAGAGGTGGCTTCAAATCTATCGGGAAGACGTTGAAGGGTATCTTCGGGAAGAAAAGAAGATGATGGAGATTCGTTTATGATTGTTGAACAATTTTTATTTTGTGATATTTGGTCATGGATTATTATGTGCTATTTGTCCGATTTATATTCGAATTAACTTGTAACTTTCTTGGATATTTGCTTAGATGTTTGCTTAGGATGATAACTTGCTTACTTATGTTAAATATATGCTTTTGATTGCATGTTTTATCTCTTAATCTATATATATGTTTGCATGCTTAGCTTATATTTATATATATATATAACATGTATGCTTTCTAATAGACCAAAACCAATGTGAAATGTCCAAATAGAGCTTGCTGCAAACACAAAACAGAAAATAACATTTTTCCAGAAAAATTTTGAAAATTTTTGTTTTCTGGGTCGTCAGATGGGCGGCCCCCTTAATTCATAAGGGGCGGCCCCCTTAAATTTAAGGGGACCGGCCTGTATTTAAGGGGGCCGGCCACCCATACAGTATTTTCTACTGTTTTCTTTTGCATCTTGTGACTCCTTTTGCTAGTCTCAGCTACCATTTCCCTTTAAAACTAAACTGATTTTGGAATCTAACCACTTATTTTCAAATTAATTCCATTTCTAAACATGTTTTCATACTATATAATCCCCATGCATGTTTAATTCACACTCCATCATCCTCAACCTTCATCAAACTTCATCCTTCCACCATGTCATCACCAAGAACCACAAACTCAAACAATGCCAAGAAACAAAAACTTGTCATTATTCCACCAAAACAACTCTTCATTGACCTCACTAATGAAGATAACACCACTCCATCACCTCAACATCAATGCTCATCTCCTAGTCCACCTAATGCACCCTCAAAAACACCTTCCACAAATGGAACCTCTACTTCCTCCATACCATCAACATCATCCATCAATGACTATATCAACTCTCATCTATCACCTCCACCAAGGGTACCACCACCACCACCTACCATTGAAGATGCATCTCTTGACATCACCCTTTCACTATCACCCATCACACCTCTTGATGCAAACCTCCAATCACCACCAATCAACCCACCAAATTTCAATCTCATCCCATGGAGCTTACTTGAAGCCCATGGGGACACATGCCTTTGTTGCATTCATAACCGAACAATCATCTTCGGTCTAAGAGATGAGATGTTCTACATGTTTTCACACATTGAAAACGTGTTCCATCAACTACACACCACAACTACACCTCCACCACCACCAACAAACACAACTCCACCACCACCAACAAACACATCTCCACCACCACCATCCACATACACACCTCCACCACCATCAACAACAAACACATCACCATCCTCACCATCTCCATGTTCCCCATCATTTCCACCAAATTAAACATGCTTGGTATTTTGCAAATAAAATAGTTTAAACCATTTTGGATGGCAAGCTCTAGGAAGACTTTCATATTAGAGCTTTGGTTAATTTTTTTTAAGTATGCTTGTAAGCCTTCATGGCATTTGTTCCTTGCACTTCTTGTTGATGTATTATCTTGCAAATTGATGTATTAACTTGCTAGTATCAATGATTACTTCTAGTTTTTCTTTCTCTTCTTGCATGCTATATATATATATATATTGCTTGTCCACTAAATATTTTTTGCAAGAATTCCATATCTCGATTCTTCTTATAACCTCAAAACGAGGGGGAGTATACGTCAAGGGGGAGCTCCAATTATATCGGGATAACCTTTTTGATGCTAACAAAAAGGGGGAGAATTGATATAAACTCACAAAATACTTGTATATATACTAATTTTTGTTTTAATGAGTTTAGATTTTGTAATCATCAAAAAGGGGGAGATTGTTGATATAAATAATGCATAAAAACGTTATTTATATTTTTCGATATCTCTACGTTTTGACGATCACAAAATGTAAAAACATTAAACGTAAGATTACTACGTAAACAAGTATTAAGCTAGTTTATATCATTTTATCCAACTTAATCACTTAAGGTATGAATAAACAAGTGCTTAATACATCTCATGATCAAAGGGGTATTTAATTAATTATTACAAAGTTTATTTAATAATATAAACATATTATATATTTTTGAAAAACACTTTTGGTAATAAAGGAAAATGTTTAAATCATACTAAATATATGAATTCAAATTTTTAACCAAAATCAGTTAGTTTTTCACCAAATAAACTTTCCCCACTAAAGACAAGAAAATCTGGCCGTTACAGCTGGGCGGCCCCCTTAATTATAAGGGGCGGCCCCCTTAATTTTAAGGGGGCCGGCCACGATTTAAGGGGACCGGCACGCTCCCTGTGTCAGATTTTGTCAGAATTTTTCCCCTATAAATACCACCTTAAATCTGGTATTTTTCCTCACCTTTTGCACGAAAATTTCAGATCTCAAATCTCTCTAAACATCCTCCAAAACCCTTTGATCATTAGATTACTAATCCTTGTTTCAAGTGATTCAATCCCTTCACATCCATCCTCATTCAAAGTGCAAAAGAAGAATACTCCTTCAACAAACAAAGCTCAAGAAGTATTGTAGTGTAGTTGTGTATATTGTGTACATTATTTGTATAGTTGTGTTGTGCTTGTAATAAGTAGTGTAGAGAGAAGTAGAAGTTGTGTAGGGAGAAGAAGAAGTAGTGTAGTGGTGTGAAGTTGTGACGAAGTCGTGGTGTGCTCAAGTTGTGAAGAAGTTGTGTTGTGTTGTGAGATTGGTTCTAGCTAGAATTAGAACCCGACATCTAGCTTTGTGTCGTTAAGCCGGTGTAAGCGAAAGTTGTGTAAGGTTTCTCCGCCACAAGGGAGTTTGTTGACATAGTGAAGAAAACTCTCGAGTAGGTGACTCGGGGAGTGGAGTAGGAACAAGGAAGGTGTCCTTGTAGCCGAACCACTATAAATCCTTGTGTTGTGGTTTGATCTTTCTAACTCTTCTCATTCATTACTTATTTACTTATACTATATTAGCTTAGTTAGTTAGTAATATATATTTGTTCATATAGTGCAAGTCTTGAAATCACATAAACAAGAATCGACATTTTTTAAAACAAACTTGTTTTCATAAATTTTAAAACGGACGTAAAACTATTCAACCCCCCCTTCTAGTTTTCCACAAGTACCTTCCAAATCTAATTCCTCTGTATCACCACTTCTGACTTGAATATCAGCTTCTTGAAGATCAATTTGCTCAGTCTCATCACTCTTCCTTTCAGTAGTATCTTGATGAGAAATATTGTCTTCAAGTGGTGTTATTGGAATATTTTCATGAAAACCAGCATCATTATCAAAATCAGCATCTTCATTCATATTCACATCTTCCAGATTCCTCCCCAATGTGAATGAAGATAGCTTCCTCAGCCTCCTCTTCTTAGACGTAGAAACCTTTTTAGGCTTCTGTAGACCTGCTGCATGTTGTTGAATGAATGGCCAGACCAACTTCTTCAACTTTTTATATTTGTTCTGTAACTTTTTCATAGCATCAGTTTGAGCATCATAAGCCTTCTTCAGTCTCCTTAATTCCCTTGTTAAGGCATAATTATCCAGAACTCCTTCTTGAGCAGGTTCCTCCTGATCAGCCATCACTCCCTCATCTCCTCCAGATGTTTGAGAACCATCTGTGGAAGTATAATCATTGGGAGTTGGTGGTTGATTCTCATCATGATCTGAATCAGCAATAGCAGTACCTTGCAGAGAAGCAGTCTTTTCTCTTAAAACAGTATGTTGAGAAGCCTTTGGTACTGGTGAAGAAACAACATGGTGAGAAGCATCTCCTCCCTCTGAGTGTGACTGCTCAGTATGTTGAGAAACATCTTGAGCTTGGGATGGAGTGGGAGCAGAGTCTGAATGCTCAGAAGGATGATCTGACTCCTCTTGTGCAGCATCCCTAACAGCTTGTGCCACTTCCAAAATATGTGCAAGAGGTGTATTCCTTCCAGAGAACTTAGCACTCTTAGTAGCCATAAAGGTGAATACCTTGTCAGGAAGGGCAATTGCTGGCAAAAAATTTTGAGGTTTGGGAACACCCTCAAGCTGTTTGTTCAAAAAGAGTTGAACAAACCTGGGATACATCAAAAATGGTGAACCATTCTTGATATGTTTGTGCATACCATCAAGGATCATGAAAGAAAAGTTGAATGGCTGATTGGTAGCTAATCCCACTAAAGCAGATGCTATGGTTTGACTGAATTCATTCCAAGCAGTACTTTTGTTACTGAGGCAATGAAGTAGAACATGAATAAGGTACTTCCAATGTGGACTGAATAAGGGTTTCTCAAATGTAAGCTTAGTAAGTGAACCCTCATACCCAATGTCTCTAAGTGTGTCCCAAAGTACTTGTTTATCAAACATCACAATACTTTCTTCATCATGAAACATAAGGTCTGCTCGAATACTAGCCTCTGTAATCCTAATATTACGCCCAGCAACTTTAGCCGTAATGAATGAGATGTCTGGTTCCTTCCAACCCGATGTAGCAGTAGCCCAAAATTCTTGAATCCATGGCCCAATTATGTCTGGATTGACCAATAAAGAATAGTTGATTGAAGACCCAGTGAGGAAATCAATCACAACATGAAAATCAAGATTCAACTTGGTCTTATCCAAATTAGCAATCATATTATGTCGACTACAAGTTGAACGAGCCATTTGTGAATTGGTATGGATGATTGAAGTGGTATGTAGAGGGTTAATTGATAATAGAAGTGATGGCGTAAGAATATATGAATGGGAAGTGGAAAAGTAAGAGTAAAAAGGCGGTAGGGTTAGTTAAATATGGATAAGATATAAAAAATCAAAACCCATTTAATGCGTATACCGTTATTTTGGCATGTATTCATCCCATAACAAAGTATTTTACCAATTCCCCGTATTTTTGACCGTTAGAACAGTACTTTGCCACGTAGCAGTACTTTACACGTCAGCAGTACCCTTCAAAGCAGTACTTTCAACCAAAATTTCAAGCAGTACTTTCCCATTATCTTCATCAAATCATCAATAACATTGCATTGCCTCCCCTCAAACAATGCATAGGACTAAATGAAGTCCTCCCCTCAAACATAGATCAATAATTAATCATACCAATACTTACCACCAAATGCTTGAACCTTGAGACATCAAATCCTTTGGTAAGTAAATCAGCTACATTATCATCTGTGTGAACCTTGACAACATTAATGAGTTTGTGCTCATAACAATCACGAATAAAATGATGCCTAATCTGAATATGCTTGGTCTTGGAATGATAGACATGATTCTTCACAATACAAATTGTACTCTCATTATCAATATTGATAGGAGTATTCTTGAAATTGAATCCATAATCCAAGAGTTGATTCTGCATCCAAAGTACTTGTCCACAACAGCTTGCAGTAGCAACATATTCTGCTTCTTTGGATGAAGTGGCTGCAATAGTTTGTTTCTTGCATTGCCATGAAACAAGTCTTCTCCCAAGATATTGGCATCCTCCAGTGGTTGATCTTCTATCATAATTATCACCTGCATAATCACTATCTGAAAAAGCTTCCAAGTGAAAAGGTGAATCCTTAGGGTACCATAACCCTAACTTAGGTTGATGCTTGAGATAACTGAAAATCCTCTTGACTGCATTCATATGAGAAACTTTAGGTGTAACCTGATATCTTGCACATAAGCATACAGTAAACATAATGTCAGGTCTAGATGCAGTTAGGTACATAAGACAACCAATCATGGATCTGTAAAGCTTGACATCCACAGGTGCTCCATCATCATCCTTTCCTAATGAGTTTGAGGCTTTAATGGGTGTGGTAACTGACTTCATAGCACTTAAATTGAACTTCTTAAGAATGTCAGTGACATACTTATCTTGACTAATGAAAATACCAGTACTTGATTATTTAACTTGAAGCCCAAAAAAGAAAGTTAGTTCACCCATGGAACTCATTTGGAATTCATGTTGCATAAGCTGCTCAAATTCTTTCACCATAGACTGTTTTGTCGCTTCAAAAATAATATCATCCACATAAACTTGAACAAGAATGATATCCTTTTGTCTCTTTTAATAAACAAAGTCTTGTCAATTGCACCTCTCCTGTAACCATGTTGCAATATAAAGGTGGAGAGTCTTTCATACCAGGCTCTAGGAGCTTGATGAAGACCATATAGTGCCCTGATAACCTTGTAGACTTTGTTTGGATGTTCAGGATCTTCAAAATCAGGAGGTTGTTTAACATAAACTTACTCTGTAATTTTGCCATAAAGAAAGGCACTTTTGACATCCATCTGATAAACAGGAAATCCAATATAAGAAGCAAAGGCATGAAATAATCTAATTGCTTCAATCCTTGCTACAGGTGCAAACACTTCATCATAGTCTACTCCTTCTCCTGTCTATATCCTTGTGCAACCAGTCTTGCATTGTTCTTGATAACATTACCTCTTTCATCTCTTTTAACTCTAAAGACCCATCTTGTGCCAATTACTTTCTTTCCATCTGGTAAATCACATAATACCCAAACATCTTGAAGTTTGAATTGAAGAAGTTCTTCTTACATAGCTTCAACCCAACTCTCTTTTGCTAATGCTTGTGATACTGTCTTGGGTTCTTCCTGAGAGATAAAGCAAGCAAACAAGCATGTTTGTTGATCCTTATGATTCATCCTGTTTTGTTTATAGACAAAGCTAAGTAAAGCATTATGTGGCTTATGGATACTCTTATCTTTGGATCTTGTGAGAACACCAGAGGTGGGAGATCCATTAATTTTATTAGCATGATGGTTCTTATGAACTCTTGAAGTATGAGTTGTTGGAACTGTAAGATCATCTTCCAAATTTGTGAAGTCAGGACCTTTTTGAGAGAAAATTCCTTCTTCTTGCAATTCATCATCATATTCTTCAAAAGCAAGCATGGATGGACCAGTAAAATCATCAGTGTTGGTCCAAGTTGTTGAATTGACTCCACCAGAAGTACTTTCAAATTAAGCAGCAGTACTTTGATCCANGTTTGAGGCTTTAATGGGTGTGGTAACTGACTTCATAGCACTTAAATTGAACTTCTTAAGAATGTCAGTGACATACTTATCTTGACTAATGAAAATACCAGTACTTGATTGTTTAACTTGAAGCCCAAAAAAGAAAGTTAGTTCACCCATGGAACTCATTTGGAATTCATGTTGCATAAGCTGCTCAAATTCTTTCACCATAGACTGTTTTGTTGCTTCAAAAATAATATCATCCACATAAACTTGAACAAGCATGATATCCTTTTGTCTCTTTTAATAAACAAAGTCTTGTCAATAGCACCTCTGCTGTAACCATGTTGCAATAGAAAGGTGGAGAGTCTTTCATACCAGGCTCTAGGAGCTTGATGAAGACCATATAGTGCCCTGATAACCTTGTAGACTTTGTTTGGATGTTCAGGATCTTCAAAACCAGGAGGTTGTTTAACATAAACTTACTCTGTAATTTTGCCATAAAGAAAGGCACTTTTGACATCCATCTGATAAACAGGAAATCCAATATAAGAAGCAAAGGCAAGAAATAATTTAATTGCTTCAATCCTTGCTAAAGGTGCAAACACTTCATCATAGTCTACTCCTTCTCCTGTCTATATCCTTGTGCAACCAGTCTTGCATTGTTCTTGATAACATTACCTCTTTCATCTCTTTTAACTCTAAAGACCCATCTTGTGCCAATTACTTTCTTTCCATTTGGTAAATCACATAATACCTAAACATCTTGAAGTTTGAATTGAAGAAGTTCTTCTTGCATAGCTTCAACCCAACTCTCTTTTGCTAATGCTTGTGATACTGTCTTGGGTTCTTCCTGAGAGATAAAGCAAGCAAACAAGCATGTTTGTTGATCCTTATGATTCATCCTGTTTTGTTTATAGACAAAGCTAAGTAAAGCATTATGTGGCTTATGGATACTCTTAGCTTTGGATCTTGTGAGAACGCCAGAGGTGGGAGATCCATTAATTTTATTAGCAGGATGGTTCTTATGAACTCTTGAAGTATGAGTTGTTGGAACTGTAAGATCATCTTCCAAATTTGTGAAGTCAGGACCTTTTTGAGAGAAAATTCCTTCTTCTTGCAATTCATCATCATATTCTTCAAAAGCAAGCATGGATGGACCAGTAAAATCATCAGTGTTGGTCCAAGTTGTTGAATTGACTCCACCAGAAGTACTTTCAAATTAAGCAGCAGTACTTTGATCCAAAGTACTGGAATCCAAAGTACTGTTATCCAAAGTACTGTCAGGTGGATTTGTAGACTTTTCCCTTTGTCTTCTCTGCTTCATAGGCTCGTCTTTGATCATCTTCATAGGATTTTGCAAGTGTTTCCTGAAAGAGCATCCTATTAAGTTCATCTTGAATAGCTTGATCTTCATCAGAGACTATGGGAGTTGAGACAACAGTACTTTGCTCCTTGTCAACAGGAATAGGTTATGCATCAGGAACATCTTTAGGACTAACATTAATTCCATGAACTATGAACTGTGAATCTTCTTCTTCTGACTAAACAACTTGATGCTCCTCCCTAACAGGCACATAGTTCATAGAAGGAGTCAACACATCAAGATCAAACATCCAATCAGGACCTTTACCTCTTTGATTTGTTTGATCTTCAAGGAATTCAACATGTAGACAGTCTTGAACCTTCCTTGTAGCCCTGTTATACACTCTAAAACCTTTACTATTGGTACAGTAACCCAATAGGTAGCCTTCATCTGACTTGCCATCAAACTTCCCCAAATTATCAATGGTGTTTAGGATAGTAAGAGGACATCCAAAAGGTTTCATAAAGCTAATACTGGGTTTCCTACCCATAACTAACTCATAGGGTGTCTTCATCTGGGGTTTGGTGATAGATACTCTATTCAAAACATAACAAGCAGCACTTACAGCTTCAGCCCAAATTGAATAGGTATGAGAGAGTGATATGTCGCGGGAGCAAAGTGCAAGCTCAAACCACGGGTATCGTTGTCCCAACGAGGGTTGAATATGGATCTCGTCACTCAAGACCGTGAGCTATGTGTAGTGAATAAGGTTTAAAAGAAGGTTTTGGTTTGTCTATACTACAACGACAAATTAAAGTAAAGGAAAGCGGTAAACGACATGAAATAAGAAAACAAGTAAAGTTGCATGAAATAAAAGCGACTAAAGAAAGCGGTAAATGAAAGCGATAAGTAAATAAAACGGTAAATGAAATTAAAAGACAATGTGTTTGCAAAGCAACGCGAATAAGTTCATTAAGCTTGAGGTAAAAGTTTGCAACGAGTTGTTCTCCTTTCTCGAGATTAGTTGTTGATTAATCGTTTGAAAAGATATTAACTCGAGACGAGTGAATTAATCGTCCAAAGATTTCGTCTTCGAATAATTAACTCACACGTCTAAGTAATCTTTCGATTACTTATCACAAACGTTTAACACTCTAACTAAACTCACAAACTCGGATCACTAAGCAAACACGTTTAAGAACTACTCACGACTCATTTTAAATAAAGTAAAGCGATAAAGAAATTAAAAGACTTGAAAACATTAAACGTAATTAAAGTTTAAAACTAAAAATGAAAAGACATAAGACTAAAATAAGAAAACGTAACTAAAAAGGTTTAAGAAAAATTCGACAGCATAACGTTTAGAATTAAGAAAAATGAAACCTCACTCGATAAACGATGAGGGTAAATAAAAGTCTAACTCGACTTGTAAAAGAAATAAGAAAAGAAGAGAAGAAGAAACAAGACACGACTCAAAATAAACTAAGACTAAAAATCATACTCGCTATCTAAGGTCTTGAACCCATACTCGCTACTATAGAAAACAAGCCAAACTCGCTAGACCTAATAAGCCAAACTCGCTAGACCTCATGATCAATCCAAACTCGCTAAGCAAGAGCACAAACTCGCTAAGAAGTTCAAACCATACTCGCTAGCTTATCCATACTCGCTAGGTGAAAATGAAACTCGCTAGAAACCATGGTCCATACTCGCTAAACATGATTCCTAACTCGCTGGACCCTAAAATACAAACTCGCTATTTATAAAAAAAAACAAACTACAAACTCGCTACTAAACCCTAAAAAACTATACTGGACTTTTAAAAAAACTTATAACGTGACACATATTTCATAAAAATAAATAAATAAGACTTATAAAAACTTGATTAATAAAACGTAAAGACACTAACGTAAGCTCAAAAATAAGCAAACAAGCCACGGCTTCTTTTGGAAGCCTAGCTTATTTGTATATCTTATCACTTGAAACTAAAAACATGCAAAGTTGACAAAGAAAATAATAAAAGCTTGTAGAGAAGATTAAAAGAAAAGCTTGTAAAGATTAAACAATAAAGATTAAAGAGCGCGAAAATAAGCTAGAAAATAATACTAGTAAAAAGCTTGCATTCAAAATAAATCTACACTAATACATAAAATAAGCTAAACTACTCTACCTTACCCCTACTCCTAATCCTAAAACTAATGCTTACAAATGAGGCTACCAAGTGATATTTATCAAGCTAGGGGGTTTACAAGTTTGCTTTCGTGTACGCTTTGCCCCCTAGACTTTTACAAGTCATGAAAATAACATATAAACTACATTACAAGTCTACTAAACGTCTTAAACATTAAATGTAAACTCTTGTAACTTCGAGGCTTGTGTTGACGTGTATTCTAAAAGTCTTCAAAGATGTAAAAGTGATATCTTGCTCGAATTTATGAAGCTTATCGTAATAATTAGCTTTGAACTTCGATTAAGCATCTCTTTCGTTTTCTCGAGCCTTTAGGAAATAACTTTGTCATCACGGGCTTTCCTTGAGTAAATTTCATCGTTGACTCGGCTTTTAGACACTTTTCCACATCTCGTGCTCGTTTTAGGCTTTTTGGTTGACTTTTGTGCTATTTATGCAATATCCGTCCCTGCACGATCACAAACACAAAAACACGATATCTTTGGCGTTTCACGTTAGTTTTTGGTCTATAAATCACTTAAACTAAGGTCAAAAGTATGTGTAAAATAGCACATACTAGAGAGTCTGCAAGCATTGTCCTTGCTGCTTCTATCAAGGTTCTGTTCTTCCTTTCTGCAACTCCATTCTGCTGAGGAGTTCTAGCAATGCTAAACTCCCTCTTGATTCCTTTGTTAGCAAAAAAATCATCCATAAGCTTGTTTTTGAATTCAGTTCCATTATCACATCTAATGGATCTAACTTTGAGTCTTAACCGATTTTCAAGAGCTATTATAAGATCATGAAGAGCATCAAAAATTTCATCCTTAACTCCCAAGAAAAAGACCCAACTAAATCTACTGTAATCATCAGTTACCAATAAGCAGTACTTTTTCTTATTTAGGCTCTCCACTGAAACAGGCCCAAACAGATCCATGTGTAACAATTCTAAAGGCTCTCTAATAGTTCTCTCCTCAAGATTCTTACATGAAGCCAAACATGAATGATCATTGTTGAATATTTTAGAAGGTAAACCTCTAACTAAATTGCCTTTAGCCAACTTGTTGATATTCTTGAAGTTCACATGCCCCAATCTTCTATGCCATAGATGTGCCTCTTCAAGTGTTGCCTTTGCCACTAAACAAGTTGCTCTGCCTGAGGAATTGATATTCTTGAGATCTAAACAGTACACATCATTAATTCTTGGTATTCTCAGGGTTACCAAGTGATCATCAACAAACTTGAACTCAGGAGAAAGAATCAAACATTCTGTGTCAGTGAATAACACAGGATACTTCTTGTCACAAATCTGAGAAACTGACAAAAGGTTGAACTTGAGCTCCTTCACATATCTAACATTCTCAAAATCAATGCATCCTGCCTTTATAGTTCCTTGGCCAGCAACTCTACCTCCAAAATATGACCTAAAATCTGACAGAATCTCCTTGTCTCCTGTCATACTGCTAGAGCAACCACTATCAATAATAAGATGATCTTGAAGCTCCTCCTCTAGGTTGCCCTGCACAAATGATGAAAAAGATTAGTTTCTTTTAGGAACCCAAGCCATTACTGACTTGCGTTCCCCTTGTGGAGTGACATACTTGAATTCTTTGAGTATGTAATCTCCACTGTTTTTGAAAACATGGTCAAGAATTTTAGTCTGTGGCCCCAAAATCTGTGTTGATTTTTCAACAACACATTCGTTTTCATCAAAAGTCTCCTTTTTAACCAAAAACTCTTTTTCAACAAAACTCTTTGGTTCAACAAAAACCTCTTTGTCACCCTGACTTGATGAAAGTACTGTTTGTCCCCCATTTGCACTTTCTTTTTTAACCCATTTGGTTTTAACACTTTGGTTTGTGTCCTTTGATCTAGGTACTCTATTAGAGGTGTAAGGCCTTTTAGATTTAAAGTAATTGGATCTCTGTGGTCTTACATTAGAAATACCTTTAGTGGGTGAAAACCTAGCAGTACATTGAGAAAATACTGTTTTGGACTTACCAGTACCTTGAAAAGTATTACCAGAAGGTACTGATGGTTTTGAAAAAGATCTTCTCTGGTGAGGGTACCTATAGTCTTTTGAGAAATTACTATGGTTAACCCTATTTGAGTAAGTCCAAGCTGGTTTATTATCTTTTGGCTTATAGTTGACAGATTTGGTATTAGGAAATTTACTTTAGTATTCTGAGTGATAGTCAAAGTCTCTAATCAAATGATGAGGACTGTAACATACATAACATAACTTTCTATCCATATTCCCAAATCCCCTTCCTTGAGGTCTATAACCAAAATTTGCTTGACCCTTTGGTGAAAAAGGTTTTCTAAAAGTAGCAGAATTTTGAAAATTGCTTCTTGAAGGTACTGTGCGACGAACAGTACTTTGAGAAGAGTTTGAAGGCACTGCTTGTTTTGAAAAATCTTTAGAAAACTTTTGAGTATTATGAACATTCCCTGAACCATTAGCATGACACTGTTTGTTCTCAACCCTAGGATTCTCAATTGTATCTTTGAAGGACTCAGAATTAGATGAACTAGAATTAGTTTTACCAGTGAGCTTTTTCCTAAATTCTAGATTATCTACTCCAAAACAAGAAACATCTGTCCTAGGTGGTTGATAAATACCAGTGGGTGGGGGAACTGTATTATAGCCCTTATTCTTCTTAATTTCAGGAGGAGTTTGTTCCTCATCACTAGATGTGTTTGCATTTAAGCTAATGAATTCTTCATAACTAGATGAGTGTACCTCTGAATTAAGTTGTTCTTTATCACTAGTGGAACTATCTTCTGAATTATCATACTCAACACCATAACCTAGTCCAGTTTTAACATGTGCTCTCCTTTGTTTTTCTACAAAACTAACATGTGAAAGACCAGATTCTTTCCAACTAGCAAGTTTTACTAATAAATCATCCCTTTCTTGAGTAAGTTTTTCTATTTCAGAGACTTTACATCCTAACTTTCATTCACTCAATTTTAATTGATAGTCTTTTTGTTCATATTTTTCAGCCCAAGCTACTTCATTATGTTCATGAGTGATTATTTTGGTATCCATTGACTCTAAAGTCAATTGATAGCGAGCTACCTCAGACCTAGCCTTTGTACAGTTATCTCTTTCAGTCTCATATTCTTTAAGTAACTTTTGGTAAAAATTACTACACTTAGAGCGTNGTGTTCCCCTTGTGGAGTGACATACTTGAATTCTTTGAGTATGTAATCTCCACTGTTTTTGAAAACATGGTCAAGAATTTTAGTCTGTGGCCCCAAAATCTGTGTTGATTTTTCAACAACACATTCGTTTTCATCAAAAGTCTCCTTTTTAACCAAAAATTCTTTTTCAACAAAACTCTTTGGTTCAACAAAAACCTCTTTGTCACCCTGACTTGATGAAAGTACTGTTTGTCCCCCATCTGCACTTTCTTTTTTAACCCATTTGGTTTTAACACTTTGGTTTGTGTCCTTTGATCTAGGTACTCTATTAGAGGTGTAAGGGCTTTTAGATTTAAAGTAATTGGATCTCTGTGGTCTTACATTAGAAATACCTTTAGTGGGTGAAAACCTAGCAGTACGTTGAGAAAATAATGTTTTGGACTTACCAGTACCTTGAAAAGTATTACCAGAAGGTACTGATGGTTTTGAAAAAGATCTTCTCTGGTGAGGGTACCTATAGTCTTTTGAGAAATTACTATAGTTAACCCTATTTGAGTAAGTCCAAGCTGGTTTATTATCTTTTGGCTTATAGTTGACAGATTTGGTCTTAGGAAATTTACTTTAGTATTCTGAGTGATAGTCAAAGTCTCTAATCAAATGATGAGGACTGTAACATACATAACATAACTTTCTATCCATATTCCCAAATCCCCTTCCTTGAGGTCTATAACCAAAATTTGCTTAACCCTTTGGTGAAAAAGGTTTTCTAAAAGTAGCAGAATTTTGAAAATTGCTTCTTGAAGGTACTGTGCGACGAACAGTACTTTCAGAAGAGTTTGAAGGCACTGCTTGTTTTGAAAAATCTTTATAAAACTTTTGAGTATTATGAACATTCCCTGAACCATTAGCATGACACTGTTTGTTCTCAACCCTAGGATTCTCAATTGTATCTTTGAAGGACTCAGAATTAGATGAACTAGAATTAGTTTTACCAGTGAGCTTTTTCCTAAATTCTAGATTATCTACTCCAAAACAAGAAACATCTGTCCTAGGTGGTTGATAAATACCAGTGGGTGGGGGAACTGTATTATAGCCCTTATTCTTCTTAATTTCAGGAGGAGTTTGTTCCTCATCACTAGATGTGTTTGCATTTAAGCTAATGAATTCTTCATCACTAGATGAGTGTACCTCTGAAGTAAGTTGTTCTTTATCACTAGTGGAACTATCTTCTGAATTATCATACTCAACACCATAACCTAGTCCAGTTTTAACATGTGCTCTCCTTTGTTTTTCTACAAAACTAACATGTGAAAGACCAGATTCTTTCCAACTAGCAAGTTTTACTAATAAATCATCCCTTTCTTGAGTAAGTTTTTCTATTTCAGAGACTTTACATCCTAACTTTCATTCACTCGATTTTAATTGATAGTCTTTTTGTTCATATTTTTCAGCCCAAGCTACTTCATTATGTTCATGAGTGATTATTTTGGTATCCATTGACTCTAAAGTCAATTGATAGCCAGCTACCTCAGACCTAGCCTTTCTACAGTTATCTCTTTCAGTCTCATATTCTTTAAGTAACTTTTGGTAAAAATTACTACACTTAGAGCATACCTCAGAGATAGTGGATGAACTTGGTGAATTAGCTACCGTAGCAAACTCAACAGGTTGTCCTTCAGGCTCCATGTTCCAATCAAAGCTTCCAAGACCATCTCTGGATTCCAAAGCAGCATATCCTGGTTCTTCATCAATGACTGTGCTCCAATCTTCCAATGCAACATTACAATAGGTTACTGGCTCATCATCAAATTCATTGCCCCATTCAATCTCTGAGAAAGTTTCTTGAGCCACCAATGCTGTTGGTTTTGAGTCAGTAATTGGAACTTCTTTCCATTCAACCTTAGGTTGCTCAATAGTTCTATTTGACTGATATTTAGCAAACTTGCATTCCCTTGCAAAGTGTCCAGGCTTAAGACAATTAAAGCATTCAATCTTTGATTTGTCAAAAGCTATACCCTGCCTGACTTTGAAATCAATTCCTCTGCCTGTCTTGTTAATGAACTTCTTGATCCTTGCAGTAATCATGGCAGCTTGCCATCTGATGTCAATTTCTTCCAAAGCATCTTCATCAATTTGCATCAACTCTTCTTGATAGGTAACAGGTAAAGTAGCTTGTTGAGCAAAGAAGGAACATAAAACATCATCATAGTTGGTGTTGTTGGGTGGTGATGAAGAGGTGGTGATCATTGGTGTGCAAGGGTTAGGTTGAGCACTAACAGTACTTTGAACAGAGTAAGCAGTACTTTTGCTAGAAGTACTGTTTCTGGTTTCAGAAGACACAAACGCAATGTTATGTGATTTGGATTTGATTTGACCATTCATCTCATGCTCATACACCTTTAGGTTGTTGTAAAGATCATCAAAGTCCATAGAATCCAAACCAGGTTGTCCTCGGATCATAGTAGCAACCACATGCCATACAGATGGCAAACTCCTTAAGAATTTCAAGTTTCCATCTTCAACAGATACTTCAGTACCATATAACTCTACCATACTGAGTAGATTTTGGAATCTGCCATATGCAGCATCAAGACCTTCTCTTTCACCAACAGTGAAGGTTTCAAACTGTTGCTTCAATAAGTTCCTATGCATCTTATTTGAAGCATCATTACCTCCAAATCTTGTCTTGATAGCAGCCCATAATTGCTTTGCATCCTTAGCATCATGGAACTTGAGTAGATGGCCATCAGGAATAGCAGACAACAGTATGTTGAGAGCCTTAACTTGATTCCTCTTGGTCGCTGCTGGTAAGATAAATTTAGGTGGTTCAGGTTGTCCAGGGACTGCTATAGGTTCTTCAGGAACTACATTACGATTGACAATCACATCCCATAGTGCATGGTCTGTAATTGCAATGTACTGCCTCATCTTCATGCTCCAGAGATCATATTCTCCCTTCTTGATGATTGGAATTCTAAGTGAGGTGATGGATGGAATTGGTGTAACTTCAGTCGTCATTGTTAAGGGTTTGTTGAAAAGTTGGTTTAAAGGGTTCTTCTTAATCAGAGTCTCCACACAAGCTCTGATACCACTTGTTGGATCGATATACTCTGACCAAACTAACTTGTAGCTTGTAAGGGTTTAATAATCTTGGATACATCCTAAACTATTAACAATGAAACACTGATATACTTTGTACAAGTATGCGGAATCTACTTCAACAAAGCTAAGAAGAATTAACAAAGCAACTTTGGGATTTATATTAAACCT
>LBNU01022301.1:137154-162946 GCA_014162995.1 Artemisia annua
CATATGCAGCATCAAGACCTTCTCTTTCACCAACAGTGAAGGTTTCAAACTGTTGCTTCAATAAGTTCCTATGCATCTTCTTTGAAGCATCATTACCTCCAAATCTTGTCTTGATAGCAGCCCATAATTGCTTTGCATCCTTAGCATCATGGAAATTGAGTAGATGGCCATCAGGAATAGCAGACAATAGTATGTTGAGAGCCTTATCTTGATTCCTCTTGGTCGCTGCTGGTAAGATAAATTTAGGTGGTTCAGGTTGTCCAGGGACTGCTATAGGTTCTTCAGGAACTACATTACGATTGACAATCACATCCCATAGTGCATGGTCTGTAATTGCAATGTACTACCTCATCTTCATGCTCCAGAGATCATATTCTCCCTTCTTGATGATTGGAATTCTAAGTGAGGTGATGGATGGAATTGGTGTAACTTCAGTCGTCATTGTTAAGGGTTTGTTGAAAAGTTGGTTTAAAGGGTTCTTCTTAATCAGAGTCTCAACACAAGCTCTGATACCACTTGTTGGATCGATATACTCTGACCAAACTAACTTGTAGCTTGTAAGGGTTTAATAATCTTGGATACATCCTAAACTATTAACAATGAAACACTGATATACTTTGTAAAGTATGCGGAATCTACTTCAACAAAGCTAAGAAGAATTAACAAAGAACTTTGATTATATTAAACCTTTGAACCTGCTTGCATACACAGATTCACCAACAACCCTAATAACTCTAATATCGAACTTTGCATGTATCTCTAAAATCGTATATGTCAAAGCCAACCTAGGGATCCTTTTATAGGCACAAGGAAAACCCTAGTCGGTTTACAATACTTGAACGACAAGTAAACTAACTCTAATCTAAAGAACATTCTAGAATTACATAATAATCCTTAAACGTTTTACATTATATTCCTTTATCATAACAGTCTTTTAATAAGCAGTACGTTGACTTTCTTCAATAAGCAGCACTTTGACTTTTATGAGAAACAGTACTTTGATCTTCCAGCAGTACTTTGACATTATAACCCAACAACCTAGGACAAATAGGCTCGTCGATTTCTAAGAGACAATCAAAGTTGATGGTAGCAAGTTCCGCGGGAATGTTTGTGCCGGCTCGAAAGGATGGGTCAATGGTTCTACCCTCGTGGACATAACGTTTTTCTAAGGCTTTGAAAATGTTGATTTGGGCTTCGGTAAGACCTTTGGTTTTGTGGTGTTTGGGTAGGTACTTAATGGTGTCCTTGTGGTCGTAATGAGTTACGAGAGGCATGATGATTCCTAGAAAAATAAAATTTCACATTTTAGTCTTAAGTTAGCGACTATTGTAATGTGGATGTTCTAGTGTGTGCCTATATGAAAACAATGTGGAGGTGCGGTTATCTTGACTCATTTTGATGCTTCAAACGTTTAGTAATGCAAGTTTTGTTATAAAACAAAAGATAACCCAAACGCTCCTAATTCATGTTGCTTCGTTTGAATGTACCCGAAAATACATATTAGTTATGTATTCCCTTTAGCATTCAAGAGACATTATGCAAGTGATGTTTTAAACATAACCTTTTTATTTTGTATTCACAATGTGAGACGAAAAAATATTTGTCCTACTTGCGAGAAATTTTTGAAAAAATTTGACATGGGGTGTTTTAGCAAACATGTTAATGACTAATAAGAATGCAATTCCTAACTATAGGAAACATGATTATTTTTATTTAACACGTAATTTTCTGCATGAATTACTCAAGTTAATGCATAACCCCAAGTTTTTGTTTTTGTGTAAAAATAGAATTCCTAGACTCAGATCAGGAGTGTAATCATGTTTAGAATACTTACAATGATGATTGATGAGCAATGTGTATGAAGGAAGGACCAAAAATTCGTAGGTGTGGATGAGTGGTGAAGTGAATAGTAGCAGTTTTGAAGTGGTTGTATGAAATAATGGGTGTTTGGTTTAATATAAACTAATAAAAATGATCTGCAAGTCGGCGGATACGGCGGAACCAAAACGGGGGTTATGTCCATTATGCCTGAGGGTTCCGCCGAGTCTGCTGAGAAAAACAATTTTGATTTGTTTTGATTTTTTTGATTTTTGTCCAATGTACAGAATTACAGTGTAGGTTCCATGAGTCCAAAGCCTAGCCTAAGAAGGTTAAAGGGTTCTCGTTTAAGAGGTTCTGTGAGAATGTCAGCTATGTTGTCTTCGGAAGAAACTTTCTCGATTGAGATGTTTCCTTTTTGGATGTTGTCACGAAGAAAGGGATGACGGATTTCGATATTTTTAGTTCGGGCATGATGGACGGGATTTTTACTAAGATCTATGGCTCCTTATCGCAAAGAATGGAGATGTCGTTTAGTTGAATTCTGTAGTCGACAAGAGCTTGCTTTATCCAAAAAGCTTTTTGACATGCCATTCCGGCCGAAACGTATTCGGCTTCCGTTGTTGAGATAGCGAGAGCCGTTTGCTTCTAGAGAACCATGAGGTGAGACAATGTCCAATGAAATTACAAGTACCACTTGTGCTTTTTCTATCAACATAGTCACCGGCATGATCCGAGTCGGCATACACTATGGTGTCCATTCCCGTTCCTTTGGCATACCATAANTGGATGAGTGGTGAAGTGAATAGTAGCAGTTTTGAAGTGGTTGTATGAAATAATGGGTGTTTGGTTTAATATAAACTAATAAAAATGATCTGCAAGTCGGCAGATACGGCGGAACCAAAACGGGGGTTATGTCCGTTATGCCTGAGGGTTCCGCCGAGTTTGCTGAGAAAAACAATTTTGATTTGTTTTGATTTTTTTGATTTTTGTCCAATGTACAGAACTACAGTGTAGGTTCCATGAGTCCAAAGCCTAGCCTAAGAAGGTTAAAGGGTTCTCATTTAAGAGGTTTTGTGAGAATGTCAGCTATGTTGTCTTCGGAAGAAACTTTCTCGATTGAGATGTTTCCTTTTTGGATGTTGTCACGAAGAAAGGGATGACGGATTTCGATATGTTTAGTTCGGGCATGATGGACGGGATTTTTACTAAGATCTATGGCTCCTTATCGCAAAGAATGGAGATGTCGTTTAGTTGAATTCTATAGTCGACAAGAGCTTGCTTCATCCAAAGAGCTTTTTGACATGCCTTTCCGGCCGAAACGTATTCGGCTTCCGTTGTTGAGATAGCGAGAGCCGTTTGCTTCTAGAGAACCATGAGGTGAGACAATGTCCAATGAAATTACAAGTACCACTTGTGCTTTTTCTATCAACATAGTCACCGGCATGATCCGAGTCGGCATACACTATGGTGTCCATTCCCGTTCCTTTGGCATACCATAAACCTAAATGTGTAGTGCCCTTAATATATCTAAAAATCCTTTTAACGGCTTCAAGATGAATGGTCTTAGGATCTTCTTGAAAACGAGCACATGGACAAATACTAAACATAATGTCGGGTCTACTAGCCGTTAGATAAAGTAGACTTCCAATCATACCTCTATATTTAGTGCTATTTACAGATTCGCTTTCCTCGTCCTTGGTGAGTTTAGTTTTCGTGGACATAGGTGTTTTGATTGGTTTAGAATCTTCTAGTCCAAACTTCTTAAGCATATCCATAACATATTTAGATTGGTTAAAGAAGATACCATCTTCTAGTTGTTTAATTTGGAGTCCTAGGAAAAAGTTGAGTTCTCCCATCATACTCATTTCAAACTCGTCATGCATGATTTTTGAGAAATCAACGCATAATTCTTGACAAGTTGATCCGAATATAATGTCATCAACATAGATTTGGACTATGATAATATGCGAACCTTTCTTCTTAGTGAAGAGAGTATTATCAACTAAGCCCATGGTATACCTATGGTCAACTAGGAAGGTTTTAAGTCGATCATACCATGCTTTTGGAGCTTGCTTAGCTCCCGTATAAAGCCTTTTTAAGTTTGTAAACATGATTTGGTTTTTCAAAATCGGTGAAGCCCGGTGGTTGAGCAACATATACTTCTTCATTTATAAACCCGTTTAGGAATGCACATTCGACGTCCATTTGAAAGAGTTTAAAATTGTGGTGCGCCATGCATAGCAAGTAACAATCTAATTGACTGGAAACTGCAACCGGAAAATCCGTTCTTTCCTAAGGATTTCCATACAATCTTAATTTTACTAAGTTTGGTGAAATATAAAATCTAAGTAGTGTATGAACTTTGTGAATTTGGAAAGCTACAAATTACTATAAACCATTAACCTAAGATTTTAATAAAGTAATAAGTAAAATAAATACTTATGGAATAAAAGGCTAATTAAATGAAATTAAAGGTACAAGATCTTCTACAACCGCTCAATCATAACATCAAGTTCATACACGACGTATACATGGTGGGTTTGTACTCAATACTTCCTTTTAATTTTTGAGAACCGATTATATGAAATGAGTCATCACACGGTTACAAGTCAAGTTGGGACCGTAAACCTATGCCTTTTTAACTTTGTTCACACGTTATAAATAAGTTGTGAAGATAATACAAAAATATTTGAAAATAAATGGAAGGAAATGAGTCTGCCAAGACTTCCCCAAACTCGGCAACTTCCACTTCATATTCCATTCACGTTCTCATTTCTCGCAACCGAATACTCATCTTTAACTCCATTCGCAAACCCTAAAAGAAAAAAGAAAAAAAAACTAAAAACGGGCAGCTATCATTTGTCTTCTCAAAGAAGTACGAAGCAAAGGAGGAAGAGTATGATCGGTTGGGCTTAGCCCGTTTTCTTCGGTCATGGGTATTTCGTTAACGTTATTAGATTCGGTGGTGACTCAACTTTAGGGTTGATCGTGGTTTTGTTCGATGTTGTTCTGATTCGTGTGTTCTAGTTTTCCTGATTCACGAGTTTTAGCTCGATGTGGCTTGTTTTTGGACTCAAGGAGGTTTTTTTGTGCTCATATTCTTTTGTTCGCCCACTTTTCATCCGACGTGAGTATTCCTAATCTTTCCTTTCAATTGTGAGCATTCATTGATGGTTATGTTACAGGCAGTATTGATGTATGGTGTGTACCATGGAAACTGGTATGAACAGGCTGCTTGTAATCTGAATTACTATTGTTGTATTATAATTGATTCTGAGTACCGGTCTGGTGTATGAGGATTGTTTTGTTCTTTGTGCATGTCTATAAAATCACGAATCTAGGTTATGCATTTATTAATGTCTATTTATTTCTGTTTGTGGGCATGCAGATGTAGATTCAGTGTCACGTAAAACCCTTTTAAAATCTGAGTCATTTAAGTCGTAACGTGTTCATGTAAATCATGATCTAAGTAACTGAAATAAACCTAAGAGAATGGAAGATGGCGGACACATTAAATTATGTACGTGAGTAGGGTTGGTGTTTATGTATGAGTTAAACATTTATGCATGCATGGCTTTATTTACTGTTTTGTGCATGTGATTGTGTGTCGATATTAAGGTTGTGAGACATGTGCAAATATGATGGATTAAACCCGTGAAATAAACATGTGAATGTATGTGTATGAGAATAAATATGGAGTGCATGATCTCGTAATTGTGGCTGTTTTAGAGTGAGATGCATGTGTTTATTTTGAGTGTGTGTTACATGTTTAGTTCGAAAGAAAATGATGTCGAGTAGTGTGTTTGAGAACGAGTAAATGGTTGGTCACTTTGAACTTGTTTTGGTCTCGTTATAAACGTATAGGTGGGGTCGATTGTGGATTATGCATGGCGACTAAACAAGTTTTGAAAGAAATGATTCAGATGTAAATCATGTTATGTGCATGCATGTGTGTGTTTATGGTAGTCATAAAATGCTTATACAAATGTTTTGAAAGATGGTCGCGAGTCGTGTGATTATAACATATTTTGGTCGTCGCGGTCTAAGATTAATGTCGAGAATACGTTTACATAATTTGTGAACGACGGAGTACTAAGACGGTCATTTGATATAAGTTACGATATAAACCTTCAAGTTAACGTTTGACATATTTAAACCTTATAATTCGATAATTACACTTATAATGCTAGACTTTACTAAATTGACATATTTAACCCTAAACTATTATACTGGTCATTCTAATCCTTAAAGATTATATAATTGACAATAATAACCTTAAAGTAATAAAGTACTAATTCGGGAAAGTTACTAACTATGAGGACTTACTAATTATGACAAGATACTATTTTTGGAAAGTTACTAAAAATGGAAAGCCAAGTAAAATGAGTAATCTGATTTAGAATAAATTAGTAATAAGACGATCATGAATTCATGTACATTTGCTGAAGAGGGAGTTGCTTCCGGTCTTTATGTTTTCTATTGTGTTTGCACTTGCGGTCTAAGGTACAAATATTCTGACCTTCTCACAGGTTTCTCATGAACTCTTGCTTATCTAAACCTCCTATTTGTGAACCTTTGCTATGTTCCCTCCTATTTGTGAACCTTTGATATGATCCATTTGAATTGAACCTTTGCGTTGAACCTTTGCTACGAACCTTATGCTATGAACATTTGATTTGAACTCTGATTATGAACCCTGCCATTTGTAAACCTTTGACCTGAACCTTTGCTATGCACCTTGGATTATGATACTTTGATTTGACTTAGACTTTGCTATTTGATTTGCCTTCGACCCTTTAGTATTATACCCGAGCATTTTCCTAGTCATGAAGGTAATATGACCGTGGCATTGATGCACCAATGTCATGACTCCAGTGTGGTCGAGTGATGTTCCACACCGTCCCTTTGTTTGATCTGCAATTGGTTTGGGTAGGGGCATATGGATGCATCCTAGATTTGATTTGTTTTGCTACTACATTTCGTTTGGTGACTGGTGCTGTGTGCAATACACGCCTTTCACATTATTTGGGAGTTGATCACTCTTACTATGCTGAAGACTTTGTTTTGTTTTGTTTTGGCTCGTGGTAGAATGCTAGTATAACCTAACCTTTAACTTATTCTTATCATCCTTATTATACCTTTTGTTTTCCCCAATGCAGCCTATGATATTCTTTTTCCTTATCTTTTGGCTTCGTTTATATATATCTGTTCACTGGGCTTTTTATGCTCAGCCGCATTTCTTTTCCTGCGGCAGGTTTAGTAGGAAGCTGGGGTATGAGTGGAGAGTATTCGGGACTTAGAAGATTATACATTGATGGCTTTTCTGGATTAGAGAGGACTAGAAGTAATTATGATTTCAGACTTAGTATCTATTGTTGTTCTCATTTTGTATCCTTGTACTTCAGATTTTTCCTTTGTAACCTTTGAGATTCCTTTGTATTACTTGAGTTGAATGCTTGTATTTGCTTTGATATGTCACCATAATGTGGCACTTCTACCCTTGCCGGGTTAGGGTGTTACAATTATGGTATCAGAGACCAGGCTACGACTCGTACTACATTAAACCTTGACCTGTGAGGTTTGGACCATTAGGTTTCCACTGTAGGCGCTCATAAGACAACCTTTGAGAATTGCTTTAGGATCTCCATATAGGAACCAAGTTAATACCGATGAGGAATGGGTAGACTAGGACATCTATGTAAGTTGCATTGCTTCCGCATCAATCTGATTGGTGCCTTTTCCTTTAGATATGCCTTATAAGAACATTTGTTTCAGGAGTTAAAAAGTTTTGCAACCTAAGTTCAGTAACCAAGTAAGTTTGGAATACCTCGATAACTTCATGGATACCTTACACCATTTAAGTTGCGCTCTCTGATTTTGATCTCCATTTCCAGTTTATTTGATAAACAGTTTGATACCTTTTCGACCATCCCGAAGGTTATTCAACCATAATGTGTTTGACACATTCCGCGAATTTCAATTCTTATGCTGAATATAAAATGTATCGTCAGATACTATTTGACTATGCAAAACCATTAATACTCCTATGAGAACGCCGGTAATTATTAACCACGGATATAGGAAGAATTGTTCCCTCCCTTCGAATGATGAACTTTGTTTGATAATCAGTTCCTTTGGAAGGATATGATGTTAATTACTATCTCGGTATGGATTTGTTAACTAAGCATATTGATGCTGACGAATGATATCCCATACATCTCACTTTTGACAACCATACAATGTTCGTATTACCAATGATACACACTCTAACTATCGCTTGTGCAGAAAAGTTAAACAAGATTCCTACACCTTGAACTATTCGCTTATCTGTCTCAACACCTTTGATGAATCATGTACTTAACTTTGATATATGAATATCCGCATGTTTTGACGACCGCATTCGTCCTATGAATCCGTTTACTTTGATATGATTAATTTGAGGTCTTTTGGTTATGGTTTAGCTGGCTCTTCATAAAGCTACCATAGACTACCGTATCTGACATGTGACCTTAAGCTATCTACTTCATTCCACTTTTGTTATGATGGCTCTCTACCGCTTGAATCTGTTAAAATTAATTCTGCTATGAAGGTATAAGACTCCGATCTCATTTGATTGACAAGTTTTCTCCTGATACCTATTAGTATCCACCATTGGAAAGCTTTGGCATTGGAAGTATTTTGTTGTACAAAATTTTTCCGATGTTCGTTGATGAATCTCTTGGTGATTCCCTCCTACTTGGAAGTAGAGATAACATTGAACTGATATTAGTTGAATAAGCCATAGTGCCATTGAAGTTGAGAGACTGAAGGAGCTGACGGAATATGGTTGTNTCATTTGATTGACAAGTTTTCTCCTGATACCTATTAGTATCCACCATTGGAAAGCTTTGGCATTGGAAGTATTTTGTTGTACAAAATTTTTCCGATGTTCGTTGATGAATCTCTTGGTGATTCCCTCCTACTTGGAAGTAGAGATAACATTGAACTGATATTAGTTGAATAAGCCATAGTGCCATTGAAGTTGAGAGACTGAAGGAGCTGACGGAATATGGTTGTTGCTCACTCTAGTGTTACCCTTGAGATGTTCCTGTTAGTTTATGACGAAGGAAATGAGAAGTATACGACGGTGTATCGACCATCATGAACTTAACCGTATCACTATCTGTAATCATTCGTTTATGTGTATCAATCATTGATTTGATCTACTTTTGAAACTCCGTATCCGATTGACCCCATTAAATTTGAAAGGCTGATGAAGCAACCACAAGAACTTCTAAGAAGTGGAAATAAACTAACCGAGAGTAACCTCTGTGAATTATTTCAGTTGTAATCATGAAGAAGAAGGAAGGTGACAGGAAGTGTATATGAAGTTTCCCTAAAGTTGATTCCTGAAGCTACTTTTGTACTCGCTATCATCATTATGAACCATGATAATGCCAATTGTATTGGCTAGTATGTCAACTATTCTTATGCACCCGACGGAATTTATGTTTTCGTGAGTGTTTGGACAAATTGTCATAGTATGACATTATGTTGTGTTCAGAGACAAAAGAGAAACATGAAGACCATATTCATATTAAATTAGAAAGACCCTTTGTTCTGGAAGAGAAAATGTGATTGGCGTTCAAGAGATCGTAGTAGACAACACACTGTATATCCTGTAAAGACAGAGTTCCCACAGAAAGGATCAAGATTGAAGATCGTCATCAGAGTTAGAAACCTTGAAAAAGAAATAGTAGAAGAAGTTCGTGACAGGCGTTACTGTGGAAGAAGCATATAAAAGAAGTGAGAAACTAAGATGGACTCGATTATACTTTATGCAACACGTGGAGATTACAGTTGGGCATCAAGAAGACCAGATCGTAGGAGAAGAACTATTCAACCCACAACCTGGAGTCGAAAATGGCGGTGTTTACCTTAAAACTTGGAGCGGTGCTAGAAGACCTGTCGAAGATACGCAATCTTGTTTCTCTATTCATTTTGGTTGTACTAAGATGAATTGATAGCAGAAGCAGATTTGCGGATGGAAAGGTGCACAGTGATCATGCCATAGGTTGACGTTACTCAACCACAAGTTCCAAGATGAGGTGCTGAAGGCTTGAGGGACCAGACTCAAGTTTACAACTCCTTTTCACTGGATGATCAGATGGATAAGCGCAGACAGACTACTCAGATTTGGAAGACACGTTAAATTGTGAATTTGAATTGACGAATTTTGAAGCAAATGTTTGTGTTTTGGATGAGTAATTCTGTGAAGGATGAAGTTATTGATGACGTATTTCGTTTCTGCTTAACCCACTTAAGTTTTCGTTACCTGAGGACAAGACCCTTGAATGATCTGAGCTCTATTTTACAAATTCCGTTCTGTGCTCACTCTGCGTATGTTGAATGACGGTTTTGTTATGAGAAGTTTGATGTATTGTGGAAGACCCGACGTTTTGACGGCGTGCTTCATTTGATGCTTGCTAGATTCCGTTACGTTATTTGTACGTTTGTTCCTCTGATTTTGTTCCGTGAATGATGTTTTGATTCGGACCTACCCTAGGAGGTAGAAGGACTGTTAGGTGGTTAAGATAAGATGTTTAGTTCACGACTTGAGATAAAGTATGACCATCATGATGGTATACTCATATGATGCTGGTATTATGACGGTTCGCGAACGTGATAATACTTACGTCATATGACGTACCCTCATTGTGATCATAGGATATTTCGAGGAGTGCCTTTGGAAACCTTAGAAATTCTGGCATTTGTTTGAGATTATCTGCGTTTAGTGAGACTTTAGGTACATTCTACCTATGCGTTTAATCTGCCTTCATCGTTATACGACTTGATACGTTTGGATACTCGACATATGTTTGATGACCTCTGTGCTTCTGATTAGGATTGTGAGAGTTGTTGTAGAACTTTCTACCGTTAAATGATAGCGAGCAATCTGTTTCCTGTCAGTATGGATTTGATCTGTTATTATGAAGGAGTAGACCCATGCTTTGCTGTATGTATGTCTCACATTCGTTGAATCTGTTTCATGATGATCTGCTATGAGTTAAGATATGAGATTTTGGATTCTAAGGAAAACAAGATATGTTTATTTTTGAGAATACCTTTGAAAGGTTATATTGAAGACAAGACTATTTGAGAATCTGAAGAGTTAAACATTTATATCACCCTCATTTTTGCTACAATTTGATACGTTCTCATCTGATTTGTTTACTTCTATTCCACGGACGAAATATCCGTCAAATCCTACATTTTTTTTCCTTGTACCTCTCCTGAGGGTATACGATTATCATCAATTACGTTGGTATATTACTCTTTGATTCGAATTTGTACGATATACCTTTTCTGAAGAAGCCGAAGCCATTTTGATCAACAAGATAGAGTCATGAGAAACAAGTCATTCACATTTCCGTTCACAGTTCGTTGTGCTTTCCGTTTCGTTTCACTTCAATTTTCGAGGACGAAAATTTTCTTTTTAGAGGGGAAGAATTGTAAAACCCGAAAATCTGTCTTTCCTAAATTTCCCATACAATTTGAATTTTACTAAGTTTGGTGAATATAATCTAAGTATATGAACTTAGTGAATTCGGAAAGCTACAAATTACTAAAACCATTAACCTAAGATTTTATAAAGGTATAAGTAAAATAAATACTTATGGAATAAAAGGGCTAATTAAATGAAATAAAGTACAAGATCTTCTAACCCTCATCATAACATCAAGTTATACACGACATACATGTGGTTTGTACTCAATACTTTCTTTTATTTTGAGAACCGATTATATGAAATGGAGTCATCACACAGTTACAAGTCAAGTTGGACCTAACCTATGCCTTTTAAACTTTGTCACACGTTATGAAATAAGTTGTGAAGATAATACAAAAATATTTGAAAATAATTGAAGGAGAATGAGTCTCCAAGACTCCCCAAGACTCGGCCAACTTCCAGCCTTCATATTCCATTCACTTCTCATTTCTCGCAACCGAATACTACATCTTTACTCCATTCGGAAACCCTAAAAGAAAAAGAAAAAAAAACTAAAAACGGAAGCTATCATTTGTCCTCTCAAAGAAGTACGAAGCAAAGGAGAAGAGTATGATCGTTGGGACTTAGCTCGTTTGGTCTGGTCATGGGTATTTCGTTAACGTGGTGATAGATTCGTGGTGACTCAGCTTAGGGTTGATCGTGGGTTTTGGTTCGAGTGTGGTTCTGATTCGTGTGTTCTAGTTTTCCTGATCACGAGTTCGGCTCGAGTGTGGCTTTGGTTTTGGACTCAAGAGGGTTTAGTTTTGGTGCTCATATTCTTTGTTCGCCCCTTTTCGATCCGACGTGAGGTATTCCTAATCGTTCCTTTCAACTTGTGAGCATTATATACACACATATGAAACACATGAAACATGAACACCTTAACTGAAGTACTAGTTAGAATGATCATACGCATGAAATTCTGTCACATAAAATCACGAATCTAGGAATCATATAATGTCTACTTTATTTCTGTTTTGGGGCATGCAAATCAGTGTCACGTAAACCTTTTAAATCTAGTCATTTAAATCTTAACGTGTTCATTAAATCATGATCTAATAACCTGAAATAAACCTAAAGAATGAAGATGGGGCACACATAATTATGTACGTGAGTAGGGTGTGTTTAGGTGTGAGTTAAACATTTATGCATGCATGGCTTTATTTACTGTTTTGTGCATGTGATTGTGTGTCGATATTAAGGCTGTGAGACATGTGCAAATATGATGGATTAAACCCGTGAAATAAACATGTGAATGTATGTGTATGAGAATAAATATGGAGTGCATGATCTCGTAATTGTGGCTGTTTTAGAGTGAGATGCATGTGTTTATTTTGAGTGTGTGTTACATGTTTAGTTCGAAAGAAAATGATGTCGAGTTGTGTGTTTGAGAACGAGTAAATGGTTGGTCACTTTGAACTTGTTTTGGTCTCGTTATAAACGTATAGGTGGGGTCGATTGTGGTTTATGCATGGCGACTAAACAAGTTTTGAAAGAAATGAGTCAGATGTAAATCATGTTATGTGCATGCATGTGTGTGTTTATGGTAGTCATAAAATGCTTATACAAATGTTTTGAAAGATGGTCGCGAGTCGTGTGATTATAACATATTTTGGTCGTCGCGGTCTAAGATTAATGTCGAGAATACGTTTACATAATTCGTGAACGACGGAGTACTAAGACGGTCATTTGATATAAGTTACGATATAAACCTTAAAGTTAACGTTTGACATATTTAAACCTTATAATTCGATAATTACACTTATAATGCTAAACTTTACTAAATTGACATATTTAACCCTAAACTATTATACTGGTCATTCCAATCCTTAAAGATTATATAATTGACAATAATAACCTTAAAGTAATAAAGTACTAATTCGGGAAAGTTACTAACTATGAGGACTTACTAATTATGGCAAGATACTATTTTTGGAATGTTACTAAAAATGGAAAGCCGACTAAAATGAGTAATCTGATTTAGAATAAATTAGTAATAAGACGATCATGAATTCATGTAGATTTGCTGAAGAGGGAGTTGCTTTCGGTCTTTATGTTTTCTATTGTGTTTGCACTTGCGGTCTAAGGTACAGATATTCTGACCTTCTCACAGGTTTCTCATGAACTCTTGCTTATCTAAACCTCCTATTTGTGAACCTTTGCTATGTTCCCTCCTATTTGTGAACCTTTGATATGATCCATTTGAATTGAACCTTTGCGTTGAACCTTTACTATGAACCTTATGTTATGAACCTTTGATTTGAACTCTAATTATGAACCCTGCCATTTGTAAACCTTTGACCTGAACCTTTGCTATGCACCTTGGATTATGATACTTTGATTTGACTTAGACTTTGCTATTTGATTTGCCTTTGACCCTTCAGTATTATACCCGAGCATTTTCCTTGTCATGAAGGTAACATGACCGTGGCATTGATGCACCAATGTCATGACTCCAGTGTGGTCGAGTGATGTTCCACACCCTCCCTTTGTTTGATCTGCAATTGGTTTGGGTAGGGGCGTATGGATGCATCCTAGATTTGATTTGTTTTGCTACTACATTTGGTTTGGTGACTGGTGCTGTGTGCAATATACGCCTTTCACATTATTTGGGAGTTGATAACTCCATGGTTACTATGTTGAAGACTTTGTTTTGTTTTGTTTTGGCTCGTGGTAGAATGCTAATATAACCTAACCTTTAACTTATTCTTATCATCCTTATTATACCTTTTGTTTTCCCCAATGCACCCTATGATATTCTTTGTTCCTTATCTTTTGGCTTCGTTTATATATATCTGTTCACTGGGCTTTTTAAGCTCAGCCGCATTTCGTTTCCTGCGGCAGGTTTAGTAGGAAGCTGGGGTATGAGTGGAGAGTATACGGGACTTAGAAGATTATACATTGATGGCTTTTCTGGATTAGAGAGGACTAGAAGTAATTATGATTCAGACTTAGTATCTATTGTTGTTCTCATTTTGTATCCTTGTACTTCAGATTTTTCCTTTGTAACCTTTGAGATTCCTTTGTATTACTTGAGTTGAATGCTTGTATTTGCTTTGATATGTCACCATAATGTGGCACTTCTACCCTTGCCGGGTTTAGGTGTTACAACTAGCCTAGCTTTGTTTCTAGACACTATACCATTTTCATCCATTTTATTACGAAAGACTCATTTTGTTCCAATTATTGTTTGACTCTTTGGTTGAGGAACTAATGTCCAAACATCATTCCTAACAAATTGGTTTAATTCTTCTTGCATGGCTGTTACCCATGGCTCATCTTTTATTGCTTCATTTATGTTTTTAGGTTCAATGGTTGACACGAAACAAAAGAAGTTTCTTTCATTTTAAACTTTTGATCTTAGTGTTCTTTCGTTAATGTTTCCTATGACACTATCTAATGGATGACTTTTAGATTCTTTGACATTGACAATTTCTTTGTTCAATAGTTCATCTTCCTTGTCATTATCTAAGATCTCTTGACTTTCTATTACTTGACTTTCAACTAAGTCATCATCTACCAAAGGTGATGTCTTAGAGGGAAGTGGACTCTCGTCAAATGTTACGTTCAACGATTCCTCGACTCTTAAGGTTTCTTTGTTTAAAACAATGTAAGCTTTACTACTTTGTGAATATCCAAGAAACACACCTTCATAAGACTTTGTGTCAAATTTGGTGAGATAATCTTTTGTATTAAGAATAAAACATTTACTCCCAAATACTCTAAAATAACCTAGTGTAGGCTTTTTACCTTTATAAAGTTCGTATGGAGTTTTGTTTAAAAATGGTCTTATTAAGACACGAATTAAATATAAGTTGATGTGTCAACGGCGTTGCACCAAAACTTTTGTGGAATATTTTGTTCATTAAGCATTGTTCTACTCATCTCTTGAAGTGTTCGGTTTTTGCGTTCTACTACACCATTAGATTGAGGGGTACGCGGAGCAGAAAAGTTATGATATATACCATTTTTATCACAAAAGTCTCCAAATTGAAATTCATTACCAAAATCACGACCATGATCCGTTCTAATAGATACAATGCAAGTTCCTACTCGATTTTGAATTTTCTTACTTAGAATTTCAAATTGATCAAAAGCTTTATTTTTACTTTTTTAAAATTTTATCCAAGTATATCTTGAATAATCATCTACTATTGCCAAAGTATAGAAGTTACCTCCATAACTTTGTATAGCGGATGGACCGAACAAATCCATATGCGAAAGTTCTAGACACCTAGATGTAGACACCATGTTTTTAGCCTTATCGCTACTATGGACTTGTTTACCAACTTTGCAAGCATCACAAAAGTGTTGGTTGATAAAGCGAAAAGTGTTACGCTTTTAGGGGTCATTTAAGCCCAAATCCGTAATTATTTGATCATANAGCCCGGTGGTTGAGTAACGTACACTTCTTCATTTATAAACCCGTTTAAGAATGCACTTTTGACGTCCATTTGAAAGAGTTTAAAATTGTGTGCACATGCATATGCAAGTAAAATTCTAATTGACTCGAGCCTAGCAACCGGAGCAAAAGTTTCATCGTAGTCTATGCCTTCTTGTTGATTATAACCTTGTGCTACTAGCCTAGCTTTGTTTCTAGACACTATACCATTTTCATCCATTTTATTACGAAAGACCCATTTAGTTCCAATAATTTTTTGACTCTTTGGTTGAGGAACTAATGTCCAAACATCATTCCTAACAAATTGGTTTAATTCTTCTTGCATGGCTATTACCCATGACTCATCTTTTATTGCTTCATTTATGTTTTTCGGTTCAATGGTTGACACGAAACAAAAGAAGTTGCTTTCATTTTGAACTTTTGATGAATCACAAGAAAGCAATTACAAAGGATACTGTGATAGATTACCTACTGAAAATCTAAGTTTGACATTGACAATTTCTTTGTTTAATAGTTCATCTTCCTTGTCATTATCTAAGATCTCTTGACTTTCTATTACTTGACTTTCAACTAAGTCATCATCAACCAAAGGTGATGTCTTAGAGGGAGGTGGACTCTCGTCAAATGTTACGTTCAACGATTCCTCGACTCTTAAGGTTTCTTTGTTTAAAAAAATGTAAGCTTTACTACTTTGTGAATATCCAAGAAACACACCTTCATAAGACTTTGTGTCAAATTTGGTGAGATAATCTTTTGTATTAAGAATAAAACATTTACTCCCAAATACTCTAAAATAACCTAGTGTAGGCTTTTTACCTTTATAAATTTTGTATGGAGTTTTGTTTAAAAATGGTCTTATTAAGACACGAATTAAATATAAGTTGATGTGTCAACGGCGTTGCACCAAAACTTTTGTGGAATATTTTGTTCATGAAACATTGTTCTACTTATCTCTTGAAGTGTTCGGTTTTTGCGTTCTACTACACCATTAGATTGAGGGGTACGCGGAGCAGAAAAGTTATGAGTTATACCATTTCTATCACAAAAGTCTCCAAATTGAAATTCATTACCAAATTCACGACCATGATCCGTTCTAATAGATACAATGCAAGTTCCTACTCGATTTTGAATTTTCTTACTTAGAATTTCAAATTGATCAAAAGCTTCATTTTTACTTTTTAAAAATTTTGTCCAAGTATATCTTGAATAATCATCTACTATTGCCAAAGTATAGAAGTTACCTCCATAACTTTGTATAGCGGATGGACCGAACAAATCCATATGCGAAAGTTCTAGACACCTAGATGTAGACACCATGTTTTTAGCCTTATCGCTACTATGGACTTGTTTACCAACTTTGCAAGCATCACAAAAGTGTTGGTTGATAAAGCGAAAAGTGTTACGCTTTTAGGGGTCATTTAAGCCCTAATCCGTAATTATTTGATCAGATATTGCCCTAAATCGTTCCTTTTGTCATTTTAGGTATTTTGAAGAGGAATTCTGGTAAAGGAAGCATTTTGGACGTTTTTGGAGCATAAAAGTGAAGAAAACGACAAAGTCTCAAAATATGTTGGAAATAGTACCTGACGGCGTCACTCTTTACGAGGTGACGGCGTCACGCTTTGACAAGACAAAGGATGATTTTTAAACCAGACGCCCCAGAAAGATTTGAAGATTTAAAGGGTGACGGCGTCACGCTTTGTGACACTAGGCTGTCACGTTATGTGACAAAGGGAGACGGCCCAGAAAGGATTACAAGGGGACGGCGTCAGAAGTGGATCTGAGCAATCCGAATATTAGTTTGGCGGCGAGGTGACGGCGTCATGCTCTAAAACGTGACGCCGTCAGATTGTAAATCTATATATACTTTTCTAATTTTTATTCATTAGTGTGCAACTTTTGGGAAAAACCCTAGCTCGTATTTTACTGTATTTTTAAGGGTTTTTCACCCTTGAAACCTTGATGCTTAATTAAAGATAAGTCTTCTTCCAAATCAATCAATATGTATATGTGTTGTTTGATTATATCTTATGCTTTCCTTTCAATTAACATGCTAGGCTAGGTTTTTATTGTGTTTGCTTAGATCTAATGAAACCTAGCTATTGATTATATGTTGTTGGTTTGCTTGTGATTATTGTGGTTGGGTGAAGTCGATGTTAGGCTTAAGAAAACTGGCTAACTTCCTATACGGTAACTTGCTTGAACGTCTTAAGTAACATGAATCGGATGTCTACTACGATTATTTGGTTGTATTTAATGCATGAGCGAATTCTAATGATCCCATGTTAGGAGCTTAAATCGGCTCGACATAGGAGTGAAGTAGGAGCTTATAGATTTAGGGAAGATCGTACACGGCCCTACGAATGGTTTAAAGGAATACAACCCGTCATCCACATAATCACAACAAACCAATTAACATATAAAAGATAGCTAGGGAGTAAGGAAATCTAAGTAAACACATATTTCTCATATATAAGTTTCACAACCTTTAATTTTCTTGTTATTTAATTTTATTTGCAAAAGTAGATATTTGGGTTAGTTGACTAGCAACTAATTCTGCCCACTCCTTCCAAAACCAAGATTTTTACTTGCTTTCATAAAATAAAAAAATAAAAAAAGAATCATCCCTCAACCCTTAGACCTAATTAGAGTAGCTTTTCAAGACTAACGACACTATTCCCCGAGAGAACGATCAATCCCCCGGTACTTGCCACTTCACTATACTCCATTGGTCAGGTACACTGCCTGGTGGGGGTTGTAAGCTTCTCAAGATCCCTTGAGAGGTAAAACCTAAGTGCATAGGTTGCAAAACCCATGCATCAAGTTTTTGGCGCCGCTGCAGGGGAATAGTTATTGTTTAAGTTGAAAATTTTATTTTTACTTTTGTCTACTCATTAGAATCCTTTCTAGTGAGATTTTTATTTTTAGGTTTTCTTTAGTCTATCTTTTTCCTCCCAATCCTTCGTTTTCATCTTCCTTGGCCAACATGGTAAACGAAGATCTCTCCAACCATAGAGTCACTAGGAGTCATAGTTCCTTAAGAACCTTATCCAACCTTACACGGAACCTGAAAGGGAAATGCATAGGTTGAGACAACGCTCTTCGATGTCTGAACCAATTGGTATCGCCATCAACTTCGATGAAGCCCTTTCGGAAGAAGATTCTGATCATCATGACACACCACCTAGCCCCCGATCAAATCACGATATAGAAATTCCTGAAGTTTCTACCCCTAAGCGCCTCAAAGATTATTGTTCCCCCACTCCTCGTGGCTTCTCTAATGCTATTGTGTTTCCACACGAACGCACAGAGGGGGTCTTGCGTGCAACTGACGTTTGGCTTGTCCAAAGTGTATGCAAGTTCCATGGGCTAAAATCAGAAGAACCAATCCAACACATCAAGGATTTCCTGAAAATAGTGGACACTATCCATACGGACGGGGCCACTAAGGATACCTCCCGACTCCAATTCTTTCCCTTTACCCTTCAAGATAAGGCCAAGGAATGGTATAACAATCTTCCTTCTGAGTCCATCTTCACATGGAACAGCTCATCTCGAAGTTCTATGAAAAATTCTTTCCTATAAGAAGAACCTCAGCACTCAGAGACAAACTCCTCCGGTTCCAAGTCGGGCAAGAAGAGCCCATTTATAAGTCGTGGAATAGATTAAAGGATCTAATAAGACAAGTCCCCCATCATGGTATTGAACTCTGGATTCTGGTCCAAATATTCTACGATAGTATCTCAAAATGACCAGAGGGGAGTAAATAACTCAGTAAAAGGACGGATATCCAAGTTAAGTGCTGATGAGGGGTGGAATAGGATTGAGGAATATGCTCAAGATCAAGATGATACATGGGATGAACCCGATTCGATCATGAGCATGTCCGAGGTCGCACAAACACCCCCTCTCGACAGCAGGCTAAGGAAACTGCACGAAAAGTGTCTTATCTTAACAGGTCACGAACCGATAAACGATTATTAAACCCGTATCTAATTTGCGACCAATGTGGCGGCCCGCACGAAGTGGATGAATGCGGGGGAGATGCCACCACCGAACAAGCGTGTCTTTCAAGCCATGACATCTTTGATGACCCTTCCCTTTTGGTATTCTATCAAAACAATGATTTCACCCCTTGGGGGAATGTCGTGAGAAACAGGGAAGGAGAAGAAGGTCCTGACTTCAAGGTTCGAAGCACTTTCGAGAATGACCTTGGGCATTTCACGTACAAAAAAGATCTTGTGTTGAAAGGCCTCGACGACCTCATAACCAATCAACAAAATGACTTAAAAGCCAAATACGTAGAACTCATTACCACACTTGATGGCTACACCAAACCCCAAATGAACCAAAATGACCCTTTGCTAGCTGTCACTACTAGAGCAAGAACAACAACCAAGGACCCTCCATACCCGTTCCAACAGCCTAACGTCACGGAACCTGACGCCTCTCGCAAGGAAGAAGGCGACGTGCGTGACGAGATTCCTGAGCAGCCTCCTCAGGTGACCTCTTCTCCACCCAAACAATCCGCTAAAGTCCCCTATCCATCCCGTCTAAAAACCAAAAGGTTGAAAACGACAATAAAAGGTTCTTGTCATATTTGAAATATTCGGTCGTCACTATACCCCTCCTTGATGCATGTTACCATATGCCCAAATATAGTACATACTTCAAGAAACTACTCGCCAACAGAAAAAAGCTCGTGGGTCTTGTGACCTTAGGAGAAGAATGTGCTGTAGTAACCCAGCGAGGATTACCAAAGAAGGTAGACGACCCCGGTAGCTTTACCTTGCCCTGTTCTATAGGCTCTCTATCAGTAAAGAATGCTCTGGTTGACTTGGGGGCAAGAATCAATCTCATGTCCTATTCCATGTTCCTCAAATTAGGATACTCAGGATTGAAACAAACCCGAATGAACATCCAACTTGCCGATAGATCGGTCAAATATCCCATGGGAATATGTGAAAATGTCTTGGTCAAAGTGGGGAAGTTCAAATTTCTAGTTGACTTTGTCATCTTCGAAATGGAAGAAGACGATCTCGTGCCCATCATCCTAGGAAGACCATTCCTGGCAACTGCTCGGGCCGTCATTGATGTTCATGACGGCAAGCTAACCTTGCGAGTAGGTCCCGACAGCTTAACCTTTGACATCAAGGACACCATGAATCTTTCTTCCGAGGCATCCAACCTACTATATTTTATCGGAGAGGTCGATGAGCTTTCCGACGTCATTGACTATTGTGTGGATGAACAAGTCGAGGCAGGATGGTTGCGTGACGAAGCTTTTCCTTCCTTCTTTGAAGAAGAAAAGGCTGAGGAAATCAACGCAGTCTCCTTCTACCCCAGACGGGAAGACGTCGAACCACTCGAACTTCGTAAACCCGAAAACAAGCTTAAACCTTCCGTCGTCTAGCCAACCACGTTAGAACTTAAGGATCTCCCAACCCACTTGGAGTACGCTTTCCTCCAAGGAGAGGATCAACTTCCGGTAATCATTAGCTCCTCCTTGAAAAATGAACAAAAGGATAAACTCCTAGGAGTTTTAAAGAAATACAAAGGAGTTATTGCCTAGAGTGTAGCAGACATCAAAGGGATTGATTCAAATTTCTGCACACACAAGATCCTTATGGAGGAGGATTATAAGCCGACCGTACAACCTCAAAGGCAAGTGAATCCCAACATAAAAGAGGTCGTAAAGAAAGAAGTCATTAAGCTCCTAGATGCGGGACTAATTTACCCAATATCAGATAGTCTATGCGTCAGTCCCGTACAGGTTGTACCTAAGAAAGGAGGGATGACAGTGGTGAAGAACGATAAAAATGAGTTGGTGCCCCAGAGAACAGTTACTGGTTGGTGCGTATGCATCGACTATAGGAAACTGAATGATGCAACCCGAAAGGATCACTTCCCTCTTCCTTTCATCGATCAAATGTTCGAGAGGCTGGCAGGACACGAGTACCATTGCTTTTTGGACGGATTCTCAGGATATTTCCAAATCCCTATCGCGCCTGAGGACCAAGAAAAGACCACGTTCACATGTCCTTACGGTACATTCGCCTACAAGCAGATGCCTTTTGGACTATGTAACGCTCCCGCCACCTTCCAACGATGCATGACTGCAATCTTTCACGAACTAATGGAAGACAGCATGGAAGTCTTCATGGATGATTTCTCTGTCTTCGTAACCTCTTTCGACTGTTGTCTTGCTAACCTTGAAAAAATGCTCAAACATTGCGAGGAAACTAACCTGGTTTTAAACTGGGAAAAGTGCCATTTCATGGTGAAAGAAGGTATCGTGCTTGGACACAAAAATTCTGGAAACGGGATTGAGGTGGACCGAGCGAAAATCGAGGCTATATCCAAGCTGCCCTACCCCACCACGGTCAAGGAAATACGAAGCTTCTTGGGTCATGCTGGCTTTTATAGGAGATTCATTAAGGATTTCTCAAAAATAGCTCGGCCAATGACTCAGCTTCTTGTAAAGGATACTCCATTCGACTTCTCTCAAGATTGTAAGGATGCCTTCGACCGATTGAAGAGAGAACTCACACAGGCTCCAATCATGGTTACCCCCAATTTGGAACTACCTTTTGAGATCATGTGTGATGCTAGTGATTATGATGTTGGGGCAGTACTAGGCCAAAGGCTCAACAAACACTTCCAGCCAATATATTACGCTAGCAAAACCATGAATCCTGCTCAAGAAAACTACACCACCACGGAAAAGGAGTTGTTAGCCGTGGTATTCGCTTTTGATAAGTTTCGCCAATATCTAGTCCTCTCAAAGACCGTTGTCTTTACTAACCATTCAGCCTTACGATACCTCTTCACTAAACAAGACGCTAAACCGCGGTTAATCCGTTGGATCTTATTACTGCAAGAGTTTGATGTAGAAATTCGTGATAAGAAGGGAGCAGAAAATCTAGTGGCTGATCACCTTTCTTGACTAGAAAACCCCAGCCTAAGTGAATCTAATAAGAGCGAGATTCGAGACTCGTTCCCTGATGAACAACTCATCTTAATAAATGATTCTGAACCATGGTACGCAGATTATGCAAATTACCTAGCAAGCAGAGTTTTTCCCGAACACCTGAACCGACATGAAAGGAAGAGGTTCTTCGCTCAATTGAAATACTACTTTTGGGACGAACCTTTTTTGTTCCGTAGATGCCCTGATCAGGTCATCAGTCGATGTGTCTCCGAGAAAGAGGCAATCAGAATCATGAAAGAATGTCATGCAGGTCCATCCGGGGGACACCATGGCATGAATACCACAGCGAGGAAAATCTTTGACGCAGGATTCTATTGGCCTACAATGTTTCATGATGTGAAGGCAATGATCCAAGCATGCGACGCTTGTCAAAGAGTTGGGAATATCTCCAGAAGAGATGAAGCACCCCAGAATTATATACATCTGTGAAGTTTTCGATGTTTTGGGGATTGACTTCATGGGACCCTTTCCATCTTCAGGAGGAAATGAATACATCTTAGTAGCCATTGACTATTTCAAAGTGGGTAGAGGCGCAAGCCCTTAGGACCAACGATGCTAGGGTAGTCATTCACTTCCTAAAGAAACTGTTTGCCAGATTTGGTATCCTAAAAGCTCTTATTAGTGACAGAGGAACCCATTTTTACAATACGCAAATGGAAAAAGGGCATGAAAAGATATGGAGTCTCCCACCGATTCTCCACTGCTTATCATCCTCAGACGAACGGTCAAGTCGAAAACACCAACAGGGCAATAAAAAGGATATTAGAGAAAACAGTTAACCAAAATAGAAAAGATTGGCCCTTCAAGCTAGACGAAGCTTTGTGGCCCTTCCGAACTGATTATAAGACACCTATCGGAACAACCCCTTTCCATATGGTCTATGGCAAGGCATGTCACCTCCAAGTAGAACTAGAGCATAAGGCATATTGGGCACTAAAGGCTTGCAACTTGGATTACACCGTTGAAGGAACGAATAGATTCTTACAGCTTCAAGAGCTTGATGAATTGAGATTGGAGGCTTATGAATCATCCATTGCGTACAAGGAGAGAGCAAAAAGGTGGCATGACCAACGGATTAAGAAACCTAAGGAATTCTCGGAGGGAGATAATGTTCTACTATATAATTCGCGTTTAAGGTTATTTCCTGGAAAACTGAAGTCCAGATGGTATGGGCCATTCACTGTAAAAAGCTCCTCAAGAGCGGGAGCCGTAGTATTGCTTGATGACGAGGATAGGGAATTCACGGTGAATATACAACGAGTTAAGCATTATTGATGCGTGGTTTTTGCGACCTTACAACAGGTTTTACCTCTCGAGGGATCTCAAGAGGCTTACAACCCCACCAGGCAGTGTACCTGACCGATGTAGTATAGTGTAGTGGTAAGTACGGGGGATTGATCGTTCTCTCACAGGGAATAGTTGTAACACCTGGTACTTTTCCTAAAACCCATTTCTAGCCAAACTTCTATTTTCGTACCTGAGATACTTTTAAATTTTTAATGCATGTTAAATTGGGCTTGAGAAGCGTGAGATATATTAGAAATGAGAATTTATTCCTTGATTGACTCAGCACAACCTAGAAAACTCGAATTGTAATGCATTTGCCAAATTATTTGATTTATTTTGAGCTTGAGAAAAACTCTGAAGTTTATGCTTGATTTTATCGGAAAAATTATTTCGTGAACAATGGCGCAAGTTTCGTAAATTTTCGAGTCCGTTTGCTATGTCGTTTGAGCCCTGAACCATTTTTACGAGAAGTTTAGCTCATTGGCAAAATTGGCCCCTTGAGTTTATTTTCATTTCATACCCTACACTTCTATTAATTAAAAACCCACCCTATACTTTTAATATAAGTACCCCCCATTTTATTATTTACTCATTTTCACACAAATAAAAATACACACTCACTCTCTCACCTCTCTCCCCTCTCTCTCTCTCTTACTCGCCGGTGTCACCCCCCAACCAGCAGATTCCGGCGACCGGAATATTTTCCGGCCACCCTACTTTTACACCACCTATACCATCTTATAGATCGGGTAACCCCCGTCACATCCGTACCACCCACACCCCTCCAAACACCCCGTACGCGCCTCACGCGCCACCCCCGTGAACACCGAGCACCACCGCGACCACCACGACCCTCCACCACCCTTCTACCGCCGGTATAGCACCACCACTCGCCCCCTTTTCTTTTATTTTCTTTTATTTTACAAACCCTAATTTTATATTTTTAATAAATCCGAAATTTATTTATTAAATCTTTTATAAAAATGTTTTTATAAATGTTTTTGATATATAAATCTTGTGTGGACTTTTTCTTGACCCCGTTGGCCGCGACTCAGTTTGACTCACCGAGTCAACTCGGTTGACTCGGTGAGGGTTTTGATTTTCTTGTTGTTGCATGACTCGTGGTGACGAAGGGAGTATATAAATTGTGTTTGTGATAAATTTCGAGGTCCGTTTGGTTTGTTTGGCTCGACAGCCGACTGCCACCACCACCGTGGCTTGGGTGGTGGTGTGGGTAAATATTAGTGGTAATATTATTTTTGTTGCTTATTGTTGAGGTTGTTGGGATGTTATTTGGTTATTTGTTTGAGCGAATGGATTCGGATTTGGTTGTTCGTTTTAGAGTTGATATTAATATTGATGTTTGTGTGTCGGATTAATTTCCGGGATTTTGGTGTACTAAGTCTCGGGATTAATTATTACTAATATTGTTTAGGTTTAGAACGGTTAAATAAATAAAACGGTTAAGTAAAACAATAATGAATACCTAAAAAAATGAACATTTGACATAGTTTAAGAGGAGTTGGACATTCGGACTTGGATCCGTATTATTATTAATTGTGATGTTATAAAGTTTGCTGAGCTTGAATTGGACGTTATTGGATTTGCGCTATGGTTATTTGGGACCTTATGGACCCTTTAGTAACACGAGACGGTAGGGTACGTTAGGCCCTTAAAGACTTTAACGGTAAACCTCGGAACCCCGAAACAATACCAACATGGTCCAGATAAAACCTAAAAACAAACTAAATGGACTACGTGAATG
>LBNU01022301.1:163646-175132 GCA_014162995.1 Artemisia annua
GCATGCAGCTAGGCTAGGTCCAGCCGAGGAGTCAGATGCTAAGTTGCAGGAGCGTTTGGATTTGCTAGATGAGAGGATGATAGAGATGAGTAAGATGGTGGAGCAGTTGACTATGAGAGAGGTGTTCTTTGATATAGACAGCAGTCGACACTATCGCAGCATTCACTCATTATGGGATAAGCTTCATGCTATGCAGTGGCCGATGTACTATGACAGGATGGCTAGCTTCAGGTTTAGCGACAGTGTTGACGTGATGGCTGTGTATGGAGATCGTTAGAGAGGGCAGTGATTGGTCATTCATAGTTGTTAGTATCTTTGATAGTAGTTTACCTAATACGTGTAGACTGGATAGTTCAGTTAATAGATTTTGTTGGAAACTTGTACTTGTTTTGCATATCTTGTAAGACCAATGTCAAGTATGAAATCTATGATGTATTATGGTGATGTACTGTTATTGATGTTGACTTATGCTATGTTATGTCTTTTCTTTTGTGGTGTTGTTCATTTTGCGCTATGATTCTGACACATTGATCAAATACTTACAAAGGTTGTGATTGTATTGATTAATAGAATTATGCCTCCTAAGAAGATGACCCCAGCTGCCATTCAGCAGATAATTGATGAAGGGATTGCAGCAGCGCTTGCCGGGCAAGCAGGTGTTCCTCAGAATGTTGGACAGGCTGGAGTTCAAGTGGTTCCCAACAACCATTTCTGCACTTTTAAGGAGTTCATGGATTGTAAGCCTACTACCTTCAAAGGAACTGAAGGAGCTGTTGGATTGACTCAATGGTTTGAGAAGATGGAGTCAGTGTTTCAAAGGAGCAACTGTACTGAGAACAATAGGGTGAAGTATGCAACGGGTACATTGTTGGAGCATGCCTTGTCATGGTGGAATGCTTATGCTCAAGAGAAAGGAATGGAGAATGCTTTTAGTACTTCGTGGGATGATTTCAAGAAGGCCATGGTTAAGAAGTATTGTTCTCGTAGCGATTTGAGGAAGTTGGATACCGAGTTTTACTACTTGGCTGTGAAGGGTTATGATCTTGCTACGTATGTGCGTCGTTTTCAGGAGTTGAAAGTATTTTGTGCTCACATGGTGCCGGATAATGAGAAGTTACTTGAGAAGTTCATTGGAGGATTACCCGCAAGTATCCAAGGACATGTGACATCGTACAATGCTGAGACTTTGGATGATACTATTAGCATGGCTGAGCGCCTTATGGATCAAGTGATTAAGCATGGTGCTGTTCAGAAAGGAAATCACTTTGACAACAAGAGGAAATGGGAAGATAACCGAAGGAACAACAACTTCAACTACCGCAACAACAACAACAATCAGTACCGTAACAACAATCACCACCACCAACAGAATAGGAGACAAGAGACTGTTAAAGCTTTTGTGGCCGCACCAGCACAAGGAGGAGTGAATGCTGGGCAGCAAACTCGTTGTGGCAAGTGTCAGCAGCACCATACTGGGCCGTGTGCTGTGAGATGTATGAAGTGTCAGAAAGTTGGTCATATTGCAAGGTTTTGTAAAAGCAAGGTTGTGGCAACAGGAGCGAATGCTCAGCCTGTGGTTACTTGTTTTGGATGTGGAGAGCGTGGACACTATAGGAGCCATTGCCCGAAGAATGCTGGACAAGGAAATGGAAATGCTCGAGGTAGAGTGTATGTGATGGGGAATGGAGAGCAACACCAAGATCCGAATGTTGTCACTGGTACGTTTCTTCTCAACAACCTTCGTGTTAGAATTTTGTTTGATTCGGGTGCCGATATGAGTTTTGTATCTTCTAAGATTGCGCCGTTACTCCGGCTTACCCCAACCCCATTAGGTGTCAGCTATAGCATTGAGTTAGCTAATGGTAACATAGTTGATACCCGTACTGTGATCCGTGGCTGTACCCTTAACCTTTTAGACCACTCGTTTAGTATTGATTTGATGCCGATTGAGCTTGGGAGTTTCGACGTAGTGATTGGGATGGATTGGTTATCCAAGCATCAAGCGAGTATTGTTTGTGGAGAACGAGTTGTTCATATCCCTCTTAATGGTGAGATTTTGATTGTTCGAGGCGATAGGAGTGGAACTCGCCTGAATATCATTTCGTGTATCAAAACCATGAAATACATCGAGAAAGGATATCACGCATTCGTAGCACATGTGGCTAAGAAGGAGTCGGGAGAGAAGCGACTCAAGGATGTTCCTGTAGTGCGTGATTTTCCTGAAGTATTTCCTGAAGACTTGCCGGGACTTCCGCCAGCTCGACAAGTGGAGTTTCGCATCGATTTAGTTCCAGGAGCCGCACCTGTTGCGCGCGCACCGTATCGACTAGCACCGTCAGAGATGGAGGAATTGTCCAAGCAATTACAAGAATTGCTGGATAAAGGATTCATTCGACCTAGTTCTTCGCCCTGGGGAGCTCCGGTATTGTTTGTGAAGAAGAAGGATGGATCGTTCAGGATGTGTATTGATTACCGTGAGTTGAACAAGTTGACGGTGAAGAACCGCTACCCGTTACCAAGGATTGATGATCTGTTTGATCAGTTACAAGGATCGAGTTACTACTCTAAGATAGACTTGAGGTCCGGTTATCACCAACTCAGAGTTCGGGAAGAGGATATTCCCAAGACAGCGTTCAGGACCCGTTATGGTCATTATGAGTTTCAAGTTATGCCGTTTGGTTTGACCAACGCGCCTGCAGTATTTATGGATCTCATGAACCGAGTATGCAAGCCTTATTTGGATAAGTTCGTGATAGTCTTCATCGACGACATCTTGATTTACTCCAAGAGTGAGGAAGAACATAAGCGACATTTGGCGACGATTCTCAAGTTGCTCAAGGACGAGCAGTTGTACGCGAAGTTCTCTAAGTGCGAATTTTGGATTCGCAAGGTACAATTTTTGGGTCATGTGATTGATAGTGAAGGATTACATGTGGATCCCGCTAAGATTGAGGCTATTGAGAAATGGGCAACGCCTGTTAATGCCACAGAAATTCGTCAATTTCTAGGATTGGCTGGGTATTACAGGAGATTCATCGAGGGATTCTCCAAGATATCCAAACCGTTGACTGCGTTGACTCACAAGGATAAGAAGTATGAATGGGGGGAGGAAGAAGAGAAAGCATTTCAGATTTTGAAGCAGAAGCTTTGTAGCGCACCGATATTGGCATTGCCAGATGGAGTGGAGGATTTTGTGGTTTATTGTGATGGTTCGTATCAAGGATTAGGAGCAGTTTTGATGCAACGAGGGAAGGTTATGGCTTATGCTTCCCGACAGCTTAAGACTCATGAGGAGAAGTATACCACTCATGATTTGGAATTAGGAGCCGTGGTTTTTGCACTTAAGTTGTGGAGACACTACCTTTACGATACGAAGTGTGTTGTCTTTACCGACCACAAGAGTTTACAACATATTTTGGATCAGAAGGAGTTGAACATGCGACAACGACGATGGTTAGAGACGTTGAGCGATTATGATTGCGAGATTCGATATCACCCGGGAAAAGCGAACGTTGTGGCTGATTGATTGGCTCAGAACCAACAGGTATTATTACACAAGCTAGCCACTTGTGAATGGCTAACCGTAATAGAGATAACCTGGAAGCTTAGAGCACAATGCAATAAATCCTGGAGAGTATAGTGATTCCCCGGGTTCGTTATGTCCCCAAGAGATGTGATATCCCGAGTACAACGAATTTGAGATCAAAGTATGTTGAATAAAATAGAAAGATGGATATATGAACAAGAAACGATCACTTTAACTAAAGTGGAATTTGCATGCCTTAGCGGCTTAAATGCAAATTAAATAAAATAAAAAGAGAAAACTAAAATTAAAAACGTATACGTTTACGTTTAAATAAACGTCAACGTATGAAATAAAAAGTGAAATTAAAGAAATAAAAAGGCTATGAATATGAAAATTGTATTTTTACAAACCTAATGACTTAAGAAAATTATTAGAAAAAGAAAATTATTTATTTAACTATTTATTTATTTAATATTAATTATTAACTATTTATTAAACTATTTATTAATTTAACAAATTAAAAAGAAAATAAGAAAATAATCTAGGAAATGAAATGAAAACTTAGAAAAGTCTAAAAATGTATAAAACTTAATTTAGAACTAAAAATATAATTATTATACTATTTATATAATTATTATTAATTAATTACTAATTATTAACTATTTAACTATTTAATTAAGTGAAATTACAAAAACTAGCAAATGAACAGTGAAATATGTAAATATATTTTTTACAGATTACAAATAACTTATATAACTTAGAAAAATTATAAAAAGTTATCCTAGATAATTATTTAATATAAAAACTATTTTATTTATTAATTTATCCTAAAACTATTAAACTGTTTTTGATTTTTTATAAATATTAAATGAAATCTAAAAATTCTAAGAAAAATATATGTTGTAAAGAAAAGATGCAGAAAAAATAGAAAAATATAAAACTTGGAAAAATCCCACGAATAAGCAGTATAATAAGCTAAGACAGCTTATTAGGGGAAATGGACAAAAGGGTGTTAAATAAAAAAGGGTGCAATGTATAACCAAGTAAAGACCCTAGGGCAACTGGCATACAGGTACACTCTTATCACTCTCAAAGGGGGAGGTCTCAGGTTCGAGCCTGCCTACCCCCTTTTTGCTTTTTTTTTTTTTTTTTAGTTTTTCTTTTTACAAACCTGATTAATACCTAAAAATATAAAACTTTAATAAAGGAAAACTTTTTAAAACTTATCAATAAGCCCTGCTAGAGCTTATTTTCACAACAGTTGAGCTTTTTAAGCTCAACTTGGATTTTAAGCTTGTAAAAGCTTACAACAAGCTAAACAACTGGAACCAAGCTAGAAAATAAGCTATAAACAGCTGAGATAAGCTTAAAAGAAGCTAAAGAAAAGAGAAAAGAAAGAAAATAAGCTGATAAGCATGAATAAGGAAATCCAATTTCCACTTGTGCCAAACACACCCTGCAGCCTTTTTAATTGACAAAATGAGCTTATGGAATAAGCTCAAAAGCTCAAATTGAGAATTGATATGGAAAATAGGGCTGGTTAGGTTTCTAAAATACCAAAGCTTGACCAATGGGAACCACTGGGTAGCTTGTTAAGGGCTTATGAAGTTGGGATGAGTGAGCTGATTGCTCAATTCACTCAAATGATGGGACAAGGTTCAAGCCTAGTGCAGCCCTAATCAAAGGGCTTAAGATTGAAAATTTAGCTTGAACTTTAAAAGTGGAGCTGCTTAGGTTCTTAAGAAGCCAAGTTTCACAAGCACAAGCTCAGTAATGAGCTTGTGGTGGGCTTGTGATTATTGCTGAAATCACTGGGTGACCAGTGAGTTATTTTGATTTTATGAACAAGATTAAGCACAATAAGCAGATCAAATAAGCAGTTAAGGGCAAATAATCACTTAGTTCAGATAACTAGCCACATGGGCATCATAAACAACCAAGATTCACAGATTTACACTCACTCAACAAGCTTATGAAAGCTCATGAAAGTGATTGACTGGTCTGTGTACAGGGGAGGTTATGAAGAATCACCCAAAAGTTAAGCAGAAATTAAGCACTTTAACCACTTTGATAAAAATTAACAAAAATAGTAACAGATAGATCAGCAATCAAACTATTTATTCCTACAAGCTCAGACCTATTGATCAAATAACAAATCCACAATTAAATTCCAAAGATTATTCAAAACTATTGTGAGCTGCAAATTTGACTTTTTAATTTAACAACCAAATTGACTTAACTGAGCTTGAATTTAAATTATCTTACTGATTATGTTATCTTGAGCTATAATAAGTTGAAATTAAGCTAGAGTACAAAGTTCTAAGCTAATATGGAGATTATGACACTTATTACTTCTAACAGTTAACAAATAAATCAGATACAAACTAATTTTGACTTTACTCTGAACAAGACCTAAGTATTTTGACTAATTTGAGCTAAATAGACCTAGACTAACATGCAGCAACAAGAATTAGCAACAATAACACACCAAAACCCAGAGAAACAGCTTGATCCAAACACTCTTTTAGGAAGGGTGTTTCTATGATTAGTGTTGTATAACCTGAATTTATAACATGAAATTGATTCCTTACACTGTACTATGATGTATTAAGATCAAATGAACAAAATTAAACTGGTTATAACAACAATTAACTAGATATCACTACTGTGGTATTTTGACTGATAAAATGAAATAACTAGCAACTATTAAATCTAACACATACACTAGCAATTTTACTTTAGATTATCATTAATTAACAACTAAGGAACCTACAAATACAAAGATCTAAGCAGTTTAAGTAATGAAACAGTAAATTGCTTAAAAAGTGAAATTGGCTTACAACTTTGAAATGGACTGAGGATATGAAACCAAGGTCCAAGAAACAACCTATAGCTTACCAATAAGCTCTAAACCAAAGGGCAATCCAGAATTAACCCTGCTCCATGCTTGATTCTTCATGAACACTGATTTTTGATTTTTCATTATTTTTCTTGTGATTTTTGAGTATTTTTTCTTATAACTATTACACTGGATTTTAAGGTCTCTAATAGCTCTCAGAAGCTATTTAGGAGCTTACATGAGCTTACAAGTCCAGAATAACTACTATAATCAATAATTCAGAAATCATGGAATTTTGAGAGAAAATTAACATAAACTGAATTTAACTTGTAAACTGAAATTGATGCTTGAAATACTTTTATTACACACTGGAATCACTAAGTACAAGGTTTTTTAGCTAAATAATACACTGGAATTTAAAGAACAACTAAGTCGACATAAAGATAATAAAATTAAACTAGATATCCTACTACATTGCTCCTCTCTTTCTTTATAAAGATCTTTTTGCCTTCCAGGTGTCCTCTGAGTCTTTCCCACCATTTCCTAGCCATTGGATTACTGCAAATGATCCTAGCCATCAAATTCACTTTTTGGCGCCAAAAGTCATACAAGTGGCTTGGGGCAGTTTTGTTGCAATTAAAGAAGTTTGGAGGTTTGTAGAGGTGGAGGAGACAATAAAAATAATAAGTATGGAGCTGAGATGAGGTGGAAGCAATTTCAGGGGTTGTATATTTTTATTAGTGAAGGAGAGTTGGGGAGAAGCAATAAATGCTTACTGTTGGTGATGAGGAGGTGGAAGAGACAAGAAAGGAAAGTTTTAATGTGGAAGGGATGGGGTGGAGGTGAAAAACCAGAGAGGTGGAGGGTGGTTTGTGGGTTGCAGGTGGGGAGGAGGGAGATGAACAGGGAAGGTGGTTTTGGGGGGTGTTTGACCATTTGACCCCGTTTTATAACTAAGGGGTGTGTTGGGCTGAGGGAGTATTGGGCCAAGGGTAATAAATACGAGGCATCCAACCTACTATATTTTATCGGAGAGGTCGATGAGCTTTCCGACGTCATTGACGATTGTGTGGATGAACAAGTCGAGGCAGGATGGTTGCGTGACGAAGCTTTTCCTTCCTTCTTTGAAGAAGAAAAGGCTGAGGAAATCAACGCAATCTCCTTCTACCCCAGACGGGAAGATGTCGAACCACTCGAACTTCGTAAACCTGAAAACAAGCTTAAACCTTCCATCGTCTAGCCAACCACGTTAGAACTTAAGGATCTCCCAACCCACTTGGAGTACGCTTTCCTCCAAGGAGAGGATCAACTTCCGGTAATCATTAGCTCCTCCTTGAAAAATGAACAAAAGGATAAACTCCTAGGAGTTTTAAAGAAATACAAAGGAGTTATTGCCTGGAGTGTAGCAGACATCAAAGGGATTGATTCAAATTTCTGCACACACAAGATCCTTATGGAGGAGGATTATAAGCCGACCGTACAACCTCAAAGGCGAGTAAATCCCAACATAAAAGAGGTCGTAAAGAAAGAATTCATTAAGCTCCTAGATGCGGGACTAATTTACCCAATATCAGATAGTCCATGCGTCAGTCCCGTACAGGTTGTACCTAAGAAAGGAGGGATGACAGTGGTGAAGAACGATAAAAATGAGTTGGTGCCCCAGAGAACAGTTACTGGTTGGCGCGTATGCATCGACTATAGGAAACTGAATGATGCAACCCGAAAGGATCACTTCCCTCTTCCTTTCATCGATCAAATGTTCGAGAGGCTGGCAGGACACAAGTACCATTGCTTTTTGGACGGATTCTCAGGATATTTCCAAATCCCTATCGCGCCTGAGGACCAAGAAAAGACCACGTTCACATGTCCTTACGGTACATTCGCCTACAAGCAGATGCCTTTTGGACTATGTAACGCTCCCGCCACCTTCCAACGATGCATGACTGCAATCTTTCACGAACTAATGGAAGACAACATGGAAGTCTTCATGAATGATTTCTCTGTCTTCGTAAACTCTTTCGACTGTTGTCTTGCTAACCTTGAAAAAATGCTCAAACATTGCGAGGAAACTAACCTGGTTTTAAACTAGGAAAAGTGCCATTTCATGGTGAAAGAAGGTATCGTGCTTGGACACAAAAATTCTGGAAACGGGATTGAGGTGGACCGAGCGAAAATCGAGGCTATATCCAAGCTGCCCTACCCCACCACGGTCAAGGAAATACGGAGCTTCTTGGGTCATGCTGGCTTTTATAGGAGATTCATTAAGGATTTCTCAAAAATAGCTCGGCCAATGACTCAGCTTCTTGTAAAGGATACTCCATTCGACTTCTCTCAAGATTGTAAGGATGCCTTCGACTGATTGAAGAGAGAACTCACACAGGCTCCAATCATGGTTACCCCCAATTTGGAACTACCTTTTGAGATCATGTGTGATGCTAGTGATTATGATGTTGGGGCAGTACTAGGCCAAAGGCTCAACAAACACTTCCAGCCAATATATTACGCTAGCAAAACCATGAATCCTGCTCAAGAAAACTACACCACCACGGAAAAGGAGTTGTTAGCCGTGGTATTCGCTTTTGATAAGTTTCGCCAATATCTAGTCCTCTCAAAGANAAAATGCTCAAACATTGCGAGGAAACTAACCTGGTTTTAAACTGGGAAAAGTGCCATTTCATGGTGAAAGAAGGTATCGTGCTTGGACACAAAAATTCTGGAAACGGGATTGAGGTGGACCGAGCGAAAATCGAGGCTATATCCAAGCTGCCCTACCCCACCACGGTCAAGGAAATACGAAGCTTCTTGGGTCATGCTGGCTTTTATAGGAGATTCATTAAGGATTTCTCAAAAATAGCTCGGCCAATGACTCAGCTTCTTGTAAAGGATACTCCATTCGACTTCTCTCAAGATTGTAAGGATGCCTTCGACCGATTGAAGAGAGAACTCACACAGGCTCCAATCATGGTTACACCCAATTTGGAACTACCTTTTGAGATCATGTGTGATGCTAGTGATTATGATGTTGGGGCAGTACTAGGCCAAAGGCTCAACAAACACTTCCAGCCAATATATTACGCTAGAAAAACCATGAATCCTGCTCAAGAAAACTACACCACCACGGAAAAGGAGTTGTTAGCCGTGGTATTCGCTTTTGATAAGTTTCGCCAATATCTAGTCCTCTCAAAGACCGTTGTCTTTACTAACCATTCAGCCTTACGATACCTCTTCACTAAACAAGACGCTAAACCGCGGCTAATCCGTTGGATCTTATTACTGCAAGAGTTTGATGTAGAAATTCGTGATAAGAAGGGAGCAGAAAATCTAGTGGCTGATCACCTTTCTTGACTAGAAAACCCCAGCCTAAGTGAATCTGATAAGAGCGAGATTCGAGACTCGTTCCCTGATGAACAACTCATGTTAATAAATGATTCTGAACCATGGTATGCAGATTATGCAAATTACCTAGCAAGCAGAGTTTTTCCCGAACACCTGAACCGACATGAAAGGAAGAGGTTCTTCGCTCAATTGAAATACTACTTTTGGGACGAACCTTTTTTGTTCCGTAGATGCCCTGATCAGGTCATCAGTCGATGTGTCTCCGAGAAAGAGGCAATCAGAATCATGAAAGAATGTCATGCAGGTCCATCCGGGGGACACCATGGCATGAATACCACAGTGAGGAAAATCTTTGACGCAGGATTCTATTGGCCTACAGTGTTTCGTGATGTGAAGGCAATGATCCAAGCATGCGACGCTTGTCAAAGAGCTGGGAATATCTCCAGAAGAGATGAAGCACCCCAGAATTATATACATCTGTGAAGTTTTCGATGTTTTGGGAATTGACTTCATGGGACCCTTTCCATCTTCAGGAGGAAATGAATACATCTTAGTAGCCATTGACTATGTTTCAAAGTGGGTAGAGGCATAAGCCCTTAGGACCAACGATGCTAGGGTAGTCATTCACTTCCTAAAGAAACTGTCTGCCAGATTTGGTATCCTAAAAGCTCTTATTAGTGACAGAGGAAAAGAATATGAGGTAAATGGCAAATATTACCCTACCGGGGCAAATGATAAACTTGGTTAAGGTTCGGTTTCATGAGCTCTATGTTATAATCTAATAACCGACAAGTACTGATAATACTTGTTACCCGATGAATGATACTTGTATTCACTTTATTATTACTAAACTCTATGAATTCACTCAACATTATTTGTTGACTTTTAGCATGTTTTATCTCAGGTTCGTAAGTACCTCAGCTTGGATGGGCCGCGCAAGGAAAGATTATCGATCAATGATGGCTCATGTTTTTAAATGTTTTTATGATGTATTAAAATGTTAAAGACTTTTATTAGCATATCTATGTATCTTTCAAACTTGTGAAGTAAACTTTTGGGACTTCATGTAAAATATAATAACCTTTTAAGGTTTATGTTTATTAAATATTTCTTGTATGAAACTTGTTTATTATGTTTGTACTATGTGATCGATATATAGCACCCTATGACCCTTCCGCTGCAAACCTGAAAATGGGGGTGTTATACTAGAAAACTCGAATTGTAATGCATTTGCCAAATTATTTGATTTATTTTGAGCTTGAGAAAAACTCTGAAGTTTATGCTTGATTTTATCGGAAAAATTATTTCGTGAACAATGGCGCAAGTTTCGTAAATTTTCGAGTCCGTTTGCTATGTCGTTTGAGCCCCGAACCGTTTTTACGAGAAGTTTAGCTCATTGGCAAAATTGGCCCCTTGAGTTTATTTTCATTTCATACCCTGCACTTCTATTAATTAAAAACCCACCCTATACTTTTAATATAAATACCCCCATTTTATTATTTACTCATTTTCACACAAACAAAAACACACACTCACTCTCTCACCTCTCTCCCTTCTCTCTCTCTTACTCGCCGGCGTCACCCCCCCAACCAGCAGATTCTGGCGACCGTAATATTTTCCGGCCACCCTACTTTTACACCACCTATACCATCTTATAGATCGGGTAACCCCCGTCACATCCGTACCACCCACACCCCTCCAAACACCCCGTACGCGCCTCACGCGCCACCCCCGTGAACACCGAGCACCACCGCGACCACCACGACCCTCCACCACCCTTCTACC
>LBNU01022302.1:992-20992 GCA_014162995.1 Artemisia annua
ACTAGACGAGTACCCGTGCATAGCAACGGGATTTTATAGAGACAAATAGTTTATTGATAAAAAAAAGTTTTATAGGTTATAAACGAAAAATAATAAAAGTTTGAAGATTTGGGAATTAAACATAATGTTTTGAAACTCGGTTCGACCCGGGTGGTCGAAAAACGGGTTTCAAGCGTCTCGGGTCAACCCGGTTTGTGTTTTAATTGGTTGTATTTGATTTGGTAGATATGTTTTTAATTGGTTATACAATGTGAATAAATCATTGTACTTTTAAGTAATGGATAATGTTTTGAAACCCGGTTCGACCCGGGTGGTTCAACCGGTTGAACCGTTCCGGTCGAAATATTGATCGATTTAAACTGGGTCAACTTGCTAGGTTGGGTCGAAAACGGGTCAAATTAAACTGGGTCAACCCGCCGGGTTTGAAGCGTCCCGGGTCAACCCGATTTGTGTTTGAATTGGTTGTATTTAATTTAGTAGATATGCTTTAATTTGGTTGTACAATGTGAACAAATAATTGCACTTTTAAGTATTGGGGTGTTTTAATAAGAGTATTAATTATATTTCACTTTTCTCTCATTTGACCATAGTTGAAAACTCAACATTTCAATTGAAAACTCAACATTTCACTTTTGATATTTTTCCTTTATAAGTAGTAGAGATATGTATGTGATTCTCTTAAAATTAAAAACAAGAACAATAACAGAAAACGTATACTTTATAAAATGCAAAATAAGTTACTCAAACTACAATTACATAACACATGTTTAATAGAATACTTGGACTCACGATAATTTGGTTGTGAAGCATACACCACGTGATTTGCTAGACCTCAAGCATTTTGGTGATTTTTTTATAAAACACTTCCAAAAAGACATTTTTAAAAATGTGTCCCGTTAGCAAAAATATGTAGTTTCACCCACATGTCTTTGCCAGATGTTGAACCAACAAGCAAACTATATACAATGTAAATATTTCACGTACATGAACCCACAACCGGTAGATCGTAAAATTCGTTAGAGTGCAAGCTCTTTTTGAACTTTGTTGATTTTTATATTAATCTACGAAAGTATATTGGTTGGGTTTACAAATATAGACTACACTTTTATGCATTTAGAATACTTTTGAAAACTAAGTCTTGTAGGGGATAAACGGAATTAACGAACATAACCGGATATTGTTTGAATCTCTTAAAGGTGTGTGAACACTTTCAGATCGAATCAATTCGGTGGTTCCCCCGAATTATTCAATCGCATACAATTCAGAGATTGAGAACGTTTTGAATGCTTGTGTTTGAGATTGATGAACCAGAGAAAATCATGACCAAAAGAAAAGCGTATCAATCATATATTCAGGGATTAGGGCACAAACTATCTTATATGCAGTTTTTTCAAAGGTTTCAAAGTTGTCAAAATTAGTCCCTTAATTTCTGAAAATTTAATTTTCTGAGGAACTTTTACCATAACAACTTGGACCTTGCCAGGGGCTACCGCCCGTTGTACCCTACTCCCAGGGGCACTTCCCCCGGACCCCGTCCCTTAGGGGCTTCGCCCCTAAGATCATAATAAATTCAAATAAGCGTGCACTCCGTACCTCCAAGCCTAAATGATGACTTATTATGACTAAATTGGTCAAACAAGTTAACCCAATTACACTAAAATATCCAACATTCCTTCCCCATTTTAGTGCAATCCTTGATTAACTAAAACAAGTAATCTCAAACAATCAAACTTTTGCATAAATGAAATGTCGTGACGATTGAATTTCACATTAGTACATTACACATTCCGAATATTCGAATACCAGGTTGTCGCTAAGGATTGAACCCTGGGAATTCATTATGAATACACGAAGATAATGTACACAAAAGTTTACATACATAGTAATTCTATCTTGACACATGTTTTACTAGCCTATGTCCTTATCCTTCATAAGCATGTCAAAGCCAAGTCCTCGCTTCTTGAAGCGGCTAAACTTCATGCTCATATAGGTAGTTCCTTTTAATCATGCCCTGCTTGCACTTTTTCAAAAGAACTATTAAGAAGATAAACTTCAACCTCTTTATCTTGCAGGTCCAAACACATTCCTTGAGATAGTATATCATGTGTTCCAATCTCTAAGTGTGAGCTTTCCACATTGAATTCAGCCTCTAACGTTGTATTAGGGGGGAATTGGGTATCTCACAGTTAGATGATCTAATGGACTTTTCATCCCTATTACCGACTTCGTGCACTAAGTCTCTAGCAAACCTCTTTCCCAAGTGGTAAGCTATTTATAATCTAACTTCATTATCTCAACGCATGATATCAACATGGTAATATTGACTTTCAAAACATAACACAATGTTTATAAATAAGTCCTTTAACCATTATATTTCTATAAACTAAAATACAACGAAGTATGATGCAATAGTTGAATATGTTGTACAACTTTGTTTATTTGATCTCAAGATTTTACATTCACTCTAAACGTGAAAATCCAACCATGGTCTATGTTGGGTTATAAAGTCAAAGTACTGCTGAAGATCAAAGTACTGCTCTTATAAAGAAAGTCAAAGTGCTGCTTAACGAAGAAAGTCAAAGTGCTGCTCATCAAAGGACTGCTATGATAAAGGACTAATATGCAAAACGGTTAAGGATTATTATGTAATTCTATAATGTTCTTAGAATTAGTTTAGTTTACTTGTCGTTCAAGTATTGTAAACCGACTAGGGTTTTCCTTATGTCTATAAAAGGATCCCTAGGTTGGCATTAGATAACACGCATAAACGCATATATGCATATACGCATATACGCATATACGAATATACGAATACATGCAAGTTTGATATTAGAGATATTTAGCGATTAGGGATTGTTAGTGAATCTGTAATATAAGCTGGTTCAAAGTCTGGTTAATATAATTGTTGAAGTTGTGATTATTCTTCTTAGCTTTATTGAAGTAGATTCCGCATACTTAATAAAGTATATCAGTGTTCCATTGTTAGTAGTTAAGGATTTATCCAAGATTACTAAACCCTTACAAGCTACATAGTTATTTTGGTCAGAGTATAACGATCCAACAAGTGGTATCAGAGCTTGTGTGGAAACTCTGATTAAGAAAAACCCTTTAAACCGAATTTACAACAAACCCTAAACAATGACGACTGAAGTTATACCAATCCCATCCATCACCTCACTCAGGATTCTAATCATCAAGAAGGGAGAATATGATCTCTGGAGCATGAAGATGAAGCAGTACATTGCAATTACAGACTATGCTCTATGGGATGTGATTGTTAATGGTAATGTTGTTCTTGAAGAGCCTGTGAGAGTTCCTGGACAACCTGAACCACCTAAACCTACCTTACCAGCAGCTACAAAGAGGAATCAAGACAAGGCTCTCAACATACTATTGTCTGCTATTCCTTATGGTCACCTACTCAAGTTTCATGATGCTAAGGATGCAAAGCAATTATGGGCTGCTATCAAGACAAGATTTGGAGGTAATGAGGCTTCAAAGAAGATGCATAGGAACTTACTGAAGCAACAGTTTGAAACCTTCACTGTTGGTGAAAGAGAAGGCCTTGATGCTGCATATGACAGATTCCAAAATCTTCTCAGTATGCTAGAGTTATATGGTGCTGAAGTATCTGTTGAAGATGCAAACTTGAAATTCTTAAGAAGTTTGCCATATGTATGGCATGTGGTTGCTACTATGATCAGAGGACAACCTGGTTTGGATTCTATGGACTTTGATGATCTCTACAACAACTTAAAGGTATATGAGCATGAGATGAATGGTCAAATCAATTCCAAATCTCATAACATTGCTTTTGTGTCTTCTGAAAACAGAAGCAGTACTTCCACCAAAAGTACTGCTTATCCTGTTCAAAGTACTGTTAGTGCTCAACAGAACCCCTGCACAACCATGATTACCACCTCTTCATCACCATCCAACAACACCAACTGTGATGATGTTGTATGTTCTTTCTTTACTCAACAAGCCACTCTACCTGTTACCTATCAAGAAGAGTTGATGCAAATTGATGAAGATGCTTTGGAAGAAATTGACATCAGTTGGCAAGTTGCCATGATCACTGCAAGAATCAAGAAGTTCATTAACAAAACAGGTAGAGGTATTGATTTCAAAGTTAAACGGGGAATAGCTTTTGACAAGTCAAAGATTGAATGCTTTAATTGTCTAAAGCATGGACACTTAGTACGGGAATGCAAGTTTGCTAAATATCAGGCAAACAGAACTATTGAGCAACCCAAGGTTGAAAGAAAAGAAGTTCCAATTACTGAATCAAAACCAACAGCTTTGGTGGCTCAAGAAACCCTTTCAGAGATTGATTGGGGCAATGAATTTGATGANTGCAAATTGATGAAGATGCTTTGGAAGAAATTGACATCAGTTGGCAAGTTGCCATGATCACTGCAAGAATCAAGAAGTTCATTAACAAAACAGGTAGAGGTATTGATTTCAAAGTTAAACGGGGAATAGCTTTTGACAAGTCAAAGATTGAATGCTTTAATTGTCTAAAGCATGGACACTTAGTACGGGAATGCAAGTTTGCTAAATATCAGGCAAACAGAACTATTGAGCAACCCAAGGTTGAAAGAAAAGAAGTTCCAATTACTGAATCAAAACCAACAGCTTTGGTGGCTCAAGAAACCCTTTCAGAGATTGATTGGGGCAATGAATTTGATGACGAACCAGTCACCTACTGTAATGTTGCATTGGAAGACTGGAGCACAGCCTTTGATGAAAAACCTGGATTTGCTGCTTTGGAATCCAGAGATGGTCTTGGAAGCTTTGATTGGAGCATGGAGAATGAAGAAGAACCTGTTCAGTTTGCTATGGTAGCTACTTCACCAAGTTCATCCACTATCTTTGAGGTATGCTCTAAGTGTAGTAATTTTTATCAAAAGTTACTCAAAGAGTATGAGACAGAAAGAGATAACTGTAGAAAGGCTAGGTCTGAGGTAGCTGGCTATCAATTGACTTTAGAGTCAATGGAAGCCAAGATAATCACTCATGAAAATAATGAAATGGCTTGGGTTGAAAAATATGAACAACAAGATTATCAATTAAAATTGAGTGAATGGAAGTTAGGATGTAAAGTCTCTGAAATAGAAAAGCTTACTAAAGAAAGGGATGATTTGTTAGTAAAACTTGCTAGTTGGAAAGAATCTGGTCTTTCACATGTTAGTTTTGTAGAAAAACAAAGAAGAGCACATGTTAAAACTGGACTAGGTTATGGTGTTGAGTATGATAGTTCAGAAAATAGTCCCACTAGAGAAAAGGAACAATTTAATTCAGAGGTAACTTCCTCTAGTAATGAAGAATTCATTAGCTTAGATGCAAACACATCTAGTGATGAGGAACCAATTAATCAAAAACCTCCTGAATTTAAGAAGAACAAGGGATATAATGAAGTTCCCCCACCCACTGGTATCTATCAACCACCTAGAACAGATGTTTCTTGTTTTGGAGTAGATAATCTAGAATTTAGGAAAAAGCTTATTGGTCAAACAAATTCTAGTCCATCTAATTCTGAGCTCTTAAAAGACACAATTGAGAATCCTATGGTTGAGAACAAAAAGAGTCATGCTAATGGTTCAGGGAATGTTCATAATACTCAAAAGTTTTCTAAAGATTTTTCAAAATAAGCAGTGCCTTCAAACTCTTCTCAAAGTACTGTTAATCCAACAGCACCTTCAAGAAGTAATTTTCCAAGTACTGCTACTTTTAGAAAACCTTTCTCACCAAAGAGTCAAGCAAGTTTTGGTTATAGAACTCAAGGAAGGGGATTTGGGAATATGGATAGAAAGTTATGTTATGTATGTTACAGTCCTCATCATTTGATTAAGGACTGTGACTATCACTCAGATTACTTGAGTAAATTCCCTAAGACCAAATCTGTCAACTATAAGTCAAAATATAACAAACCAGCTTGGACTTACTCAAATAGGATTAACCATAGTAATTTCTCAAAAGACTATAGGTACCCTCACCAGAAAAGACCTTTTTCAAAACCACCAGTACCTTCAGGCAACACTTTTCAAGGTACTGGTAAGTCAAAAGCAGTATCTTCTCAAAGTACTGCTAGGTTTTTCCCCACTTAAGGTATTTCTAATGTAAGACCAAAGAGATCTAATTACAATCAATCTAGAAGGCCTTACACCTCCAATAGAGTACCTAGATCAAAGAATTCAAAACAAAGTTTTAAAACCAAATGGGTTAAGAAAGAAAGTGCTGATGGGAACAACCAGTACTTTCACCAAGTAAGGGTGAAAAAGAGAATTTTGTTGAAAAAGAGATTTTGGTTAAAAAGGAAAATTTTGATGAACAACACAGATTTTGGGTCCACAGACAATGATTCTTGACCATGTTTTTAAAAACAGTGGAGATTACATACTCAAGGAATTTAAGTATGTCACTCCACAAGGGAAACACAAGTCAGTAATGGCTTGGGTTCCTAAAAGAAACTAATCTTTTTCATCATTTGTGCAGGGCATCCCAGAGGAGGAGCTTCAAGATCATCTTATTATTGATAGTGGTTGCTCTAGCAGCATGACAGGAGACAAGGAGATTCTGTCAGATTTAAGTCATATTTTGTAGGAAGAGTTGCTTTTGGGAATGATCCAGATGAAGGAAGAATTACTGGCAAAGGAACCATCAAGACAGGATGCATTGATTTGAGAATGTTAGATATGTGAAGGAGCTCAAGTTCAACCTTTTGTCAGTTTATCAGATTTGTGACAAGAAAGTAGTCCCTGTGTATCACGACACAGAATGTTTAATTCTCTCTCCTGAGTTCAAGTTTGTTGATGCTCACTTGGTAACACTGAGAATACCAAGAACCAATGATGTGTACAGTTTAGATTTGAAGAATATTAATTCTTCAGGAAGAGCAACTTGTTTAGTGGCAAAGGCAACACTTGAAGAGGCACATCTATGGGATAGAAGATTAGGACATGTGAACTTCAAGAATATCAACAAGTTGGCTAAAGGCAATTTAGTTAGAGGTTTACCTTCTAAAACATTCAAGACTGATCATTCATGTTTGGCTTGCAAAAAGGGTAAACAACATAAAGCTTCATGCAAGAAGCTTGAGGAGAGAACTATTAGAGAGCCTTTGGAGTTGTTGCACATGGATTTGTTTGGGCCTGTTTCCGTTGAGAGCTTAAACAAGAAAAAGTACTGCTTAGTTGTAACAGATGATTGTAGTAGATTTAGTTGGGTCTTTTTCTTGGGATTTAAAGATGAAACCTTTGATGCTATTCATGACCTTATTATAGCTCTTGAAAATTAGTTAAGACTCAATGTCAGATCCATTAGATGTGATAATGGGACTGAATTCAAAAACAAGCTTATGGATTATTTTTGTGCCAACAAAGGAATCAAAAGTGAGTTTAGCATTGCTAGAACTCTTCAGCAGAATGGTGTTGCAGAAAGGAAGAACAGAACCTTGATAGAAGCAGCAAGGACAATGCTTGCAGATTCTCAACTACCTATTCAATTTTGGGCTGAAGTTGTAAGTGCTGCTTGTTATGTTTTGAATAGAGTGTCTATCACCAAACCCCAGATGAAGACACCCTATGAGTTGCTTATGGGCAGGAAACCAAGTATTAGTTTTATGAAACCTTTTGGCTATCCTCTTACTATTCTAAACACCATTGATAATTTGGGAAAATTTGATGGCAAGACAGATGAAGGCTACCTATTGGGCTACTGTACCAATAGTAAAGGTTTTAGAGTGTATAACAGGACTACAAGGAAGGTTCAAGACTGTATTCATGTTGAGTTTCTTGAAGATCAAACAAATCAAAGAGGTAAAGGTCCTGATTGGATGTTTGACCTTGATGTTTTGACTCCTTCTATGAACTATGTACCTGTTAGGAAGGAGAATCAAGTTGTTCATGCAGAAGAAGAAGATTTACAGTTCATTGTTCATGGAGTCAATCTTAGCCCTCAAGATGTTCCTGATGTAGAACCCATTCCCATTGAAAAGGAGAAAAGTACTGTTGAACCAACTCCCATAGTCTCTGATGAAGATCAAGCTATTCAAGATGAACTTAATAGGATGCTCTTTCAAGAAACACTAGCAAAGTCCTATGAGGATGATCAAAGAAGAGCCTATGAAGCAGAGAAGAAAAAGGGAAAGTCTACAAATCTATCTCACAGTACTTTGGATCCCAGTACTTTGGATCAAAGTATTGCTGCTCAATTTGAAAGTACTTCTGGTAGAGTAAGTTCAACCAATTGGACCAACACTGATGATTTTAGTGGTCCATCCATGCCTGCTTTTGAAGAATCAGATGATGAGTTGCAAGATGAAGGCATCTTCTCACAACAAGGTCCTGATTACACAAATTTGGAAGCTAATCTTGAAGTTTCCACAACTCATACTTCAAGAGTTCATAAGAATCATCCTACTAGTAAAATTATTGGATCTCCCACTTCAGGAGTCATCACAAGATCTAAAGCTAAGAATATCACTAAGTCACATAATGCTTTACTTAGCTTTGTTTATAAACAAAATAGGCTGAATCATAAGGATCAACAAACATGCCTGTTTGCTTGCTTTATCTCTCAAGAAGAACCCAAGACAATATCACAAGCATTATCTAAAGAGAGTTGGGTTGAAGCCATGCAAGAAGAACTTCTTCAATTTAAACTTCAAGATGTTTGGGTATTATGTGATTTACCAGATGGAAAGAAAGTAATTGGCACAAGATGGGTTTTCAAAGTTAAAAGAGATGAAAGAGGTAATGTCATCAAGAACAAAGCAAGACTGGTTGCACAAGGATATAGACAGGAAGAAGGAGTGGACTATGATGAAGTGTTTGCTCCTGTAGCAAGGATTGAAGCAATAAGGTTATTTCTTGCTTTTGCTTCTTATATGGGATTTCCTATGTATCAAATGGATGTCAAAAGTGCCTTTCTCTATGGCAATATTACAGAGGAAGTTTATGTTAAACAACCTCCTGGTTTTGAAGATTCTGAACATCCAAACAAAGTCTACAAGGTTATCAGAGCACTGTATGGCCTTCATCAAGCTCCCAGAGCTTGGTATGAAAGACTCTCCATTTTTCTATTACAACATGGTTATAGGAGAGGTGCAATTGACAAGACTTTGTTTATCAAAAGAGACAAAAAGGATATCATGCTTGTTCAAATTTATGTGGATGATATTATTTTTGGAGCTACAAAACAGTCTATTGTGAAAGAATTTGAGCATATGCAACATGAGTTTCAAATGAGTTCCATGGGTGAACTAACTTTCTTTTTGGGGCTTCAAGTTAAACAATCAAGTACTGGAATTTTCATTAGTCAAGATAAATATGTCACTGACATTCTTAAAAAGTTCAACTTAAGTGATATGAAGCCAGTTACCACACCCATTAAAGCCTCAAACTCATTAGGAAAAGATGAAGATGGAGCACCTGTGGATGTCAAGCTTTACAGATCAATGATTGGTTGTCTTATGTACTTAACTGCATCTAGACCTGACATTATGTTTGCTGTATGCTTATGTGCAAGATATCAGGTCACACCCAAGGTTTCTCATATGAATGCAGTTAAGAGGATTTTTAGTTATCTCAAGCATCAACCTAAGTTAGGGTTGTGGTATCCTAAGGATTCACCTTTTCACTTGGAAGCTTTTTCAGACAGTGACTATGTAGGAGATAATTATGATAGAAGATCAACCACTGGAGGATGCCAATATCTTGAGAGAAGACTAGTTTCATGGCAATGTAAGAAACAAACTATTGCAGCAACCTCATCCACTGAAGCAGAATATGTTGCTGCTGCAAGCTGTTGTGGACAAGTACTTTGGATGCAGAATCAACTCTTGGATTATGGATACAATTTCAAGAATACTCCTATCAACATTGATAATGAGAGTACAATTTGTATTGTGAAGAATCCTGTCTATCATTCCAAGACCAAGCACATTCAGATTAGGCATCACTTTATTCGTGATTGTTATGAGCATAGGCTCATTAATGTTGTCAAGATCCACACAGTTGCCAATGTAGCTGATCTACTCACAAAGGGATTTGATGTTTCAAGATTCAAACATTTGGTGGTGAGTATTGGTATGATTAATAATTAAGCTACTTTTGAGGGGAGGACTTAATTTAGTTAATTCAGTTTAAATTAGTTCTATGCATTGTTTGAGGGGAGGCAATACAATGCTCTTGATGATATATCTATTAGTGGTAAAGATAATGGGAAAGTACTACTTGCAATTTTCATTGAAAGTACTGCTTTGGGAAAGTACTGCTTTGAAGAATACCTCTGACGTGTAAAGTACTGTTACGTGGAAAAGTACTGTTCCAACGGTCAAAAAAACGGGGTAAAGGTCAAATACTTTGTTATGGAAGGGATACATGCCAAAATAACGGTATACGCATTAAATGGGATTTGATTTTTTAAATCATATCCATATATAACTAACCCTACCGCATTTTACTCACTTTTCTACTTATCCACCCATTCATTCTTAAGCCACAACTTTACTCATCAAACCTACCTTCGCTGTACTATTCATTCTTCTACCAACACACAAATGGCTAATCGTTCCACTTGTAGTAAGCACAACATGATTGCTAACCTGGACAAGACGGAATTGAATGTTGATTTTCATGCTGTGATTGATTTCTTAACTGGGTCTTCCATCAATTATGCTTTATTGGTCAATCCTGACATTATTGGGCCATGGATTCAAGAATTTTGGGGCTACTGCTAAATCGGGTTGGGAAGAACCTGATGTATCGTTCATTAAGGCTAAAGTTGCTGGGAAGAATATCAGGATTACTGAGGCTACCATTAGAGAAGATCTTTTGTTTCATGATGAAGAAGGTACTGTTAAGTTTGATAAACAAGTACTTTGGGATACACTAAGAGACAGGGTATGAGGGTTCTCTTACTAAACTTACCTTTCAGAAACCCTTATTCAATCCACATTGGAAGTATCTCATTCATGTTCTACTCCATTGCCTAAGTAACAAAAGTACTGCTTGGAATGAGTTTAGTCAAACCATAGCCTCTTCATTAGTGGGATTAGCTACCAATCAACCGTTTAATTTCTCTTTCATGATTCTTGATGGTATGCACAAACATATCAAGAATGGTTCACCACTTTTGATGTATCCTAGATTTGTTCAATTATTTTTGAACAAACAGCTTGAGGGTGTTCCAAAACCCCCAAAATTTTGCCAGCTATAGCTCTTCCTGACAAGGTGTTTACCTTCATGGCTACCAAGAGTGCAAAATTCTCTGGAAGAAATACTCCTTTAACTGCACATATTTTGGAAGTGGCACAAGCTGTTAGAGATGCTGCTCATGGAGATTCAGATCATGCTACTGAACATTCAGATTCTGCTTCTACTCCATCTCAAGCTCAAGATGCTTCTCAACATGCTGAGCAGATACATTCAAGGGAAGGAGATGTTTCTTAACATACTGCTTCATCACCAGTTCATGAATCTTCTCAACATGCTGCTTCAAAGGAAAGTACTGCTTCTTTGCAAGGTGCTGCCAATGATGATTCAGATCATGGTGAGAATCAACCACCATCTTCCAATGATTATACTTCTACAGATGGGTCTCAAACATCTGGAGGAGATGAGGGAGTAATGGCTGATGATAAGGAAATGACTAATGAGAGAGTGCTGAGCAACTATGCTTTAACCAGAGAATTGAGGAGGTTGAAGAAAGCTTATGATGATCAAGCTGCAACAATGTTGAAATTGAAGCATAAGTTTAAGAGATTGAAGAGCTTTGTATGGCCACTAGTTCACCATCACAGATTGTGGGTGAAATCACAAAAGAGGAGTGGTCAGAAATCTAAGAAGGTTTCTAAGCTTAAGAAAAGAAAGCTCAAGAAGCATTCTTCATTCACATTGGGGAGGAATTTGGAAAATGAAAATCTGAATGAAGATGCTGAACTTAATCAAGATACAAATGCTGAAATTCATAAGGATTTAGATGCTGAACTTTATGTGAATTTGAATGAAGATCCTAATGCTGAAAGTCATGAAGATTCAAAGAAAGAAGCTGACCAAGTTGAGCAAGTTAATATTCAAAGTACTGATGCTCAAAGTACTGGTGTTCAAGATACTGCTCCACAAGGTACTTTTAGGCAGAATCTTATTACACCAAGAACCTTAGATTTTGATGAAGAAGCTGGTCCTTTAAATGTTATACATGAAGAAGTTGGTACTTCAAATCAAATTCAGCAAGAGGAACATAGTGATAGTGATGATGAGACCATTGCTAATATGTTGCTTAACATGTCAAGACCTAGAGGTATTACTATTCTTGGAGTTGAACAATCTCAAGTCTTACAACCTTCTTCTCAGCCTATTCAAGAGGTTGATCCTAAAGATAAAGGTAAAGGGCTTTTAGTTGAAAAGAAAAAGAAGAAGAGGGAGTTCACTTTAGCACAGATAAGAGCTTTTGAGGAAGCTAAAAATGAAGAAGCTGCTAGAAAGTTTCAAGCTGAATTAAATGCTGAAGTGGAGAGATCAGAGAAGCCTATTGTTAAAGAAAAAGTTATTGAACCAAGAAAATCACATGGCATTGCTAAAGAAAGGAATGCAATGATGAGTTATCTAAAGGGTCATGGTTACAAAGGCTTACAGAGATTAAAGTATCAAGAGATGAAAGACTTGTATGATGCTGTCAGAGAATCTTACCAAAAGCAAGTTGATAGCATTGTTGGTTTTGATACTGATGAGGCAAAACAGATGTTGGATGCAAGAAATAAAAGAAAAAGAACAACAACTAAAGAACAGCCATCAAAGAAGTTCAAAGATACAATTGAATTAAGAACAGATACAATTGATGAGCTAAGGAATTACTTAAGGGTTGTTGATTTTGAGCATCCAAAGTCAAAAAGAGTTGCTGATACAAAGTCTAAGATTTCTGCATTGGAAGTTGTGGAATCAAAAGAAGATGGAGATTATCTTGTTTTCCATAGGGAGGATGAAAGTTTTAGAGCATTCAACTTGTTGTGGGATGTAGTACATTTGATAGATAGAGAAGACTTACTTCATCTGCATCAACAAGTACAAGCTTATTATGAACACATTCCACCAAGAGGAGTGGGTTTAATCTTGCTGGGTGATCTTTCAACTCTCTGGGATACTGAAGAATCAAGCAAGGATGCACTCTGGAATAATCAAGATAATTGGGAAATTATAAGCTGGAGATTCTTTGAATCAGCAGGAGTGCATGTATTAGAATTAGAAGATGGTACCATGGTTCATATGCTAGCAGAGAGAAGATATCCTCTCACAAGAAGTCTTATGATCAGGATGCTAGAACATGGTATGGAAGTTGAAGATGAGAATGACACAGCTCTTATGGTGATTGAGTTATTCATCAAATGGACAGCTTTGGCAGATGATGATGCATGATTACTGGTATGGTTTTGATATATATTTTTTGAATAATAAGTATTTTATTCAAAGTACTGCTAGACCAACAGTACTTTATCAAAGTACTGTTTGTAGCATAAAAACCAGTAAAGTTCTTTAATGAAAAACAACAATTTTTGTAGTGTGCAAAATACTTTTTGAAGTACATGATAAACAGCAACAAAATGTTTTTGAGTAACACATGGTGTTAGTACTTGTACTACACAACAAATGGTATTCAACTCACCATGTTTAATAAACAAGAAAGAGTTTGACTCATCATGAGGGTACGGCTCTGATGTGATTATCAAATCCGTTTTTAGTTGACAATTTACTAAAAATTGTATGGTTTTCAACTCACCATATCTGTGATAGTGAAGAGTTGGCTAGCCCACAAGATAATGGCTTGTGGTAAAGGCTGTGGAAAATCCATTTATATGGTAATTAGTTCACCATGGTAGTAATTGTACTAAAAGAACTAGCTAGTCCAAAAGCAAACGGCTTTTGGTAAAGACTACTCAAATCCGTTGATAGTTGATGATTTGCTAAAAATCATATGGTTATCAATGTACCATGGTTCTTAAACCTAAACATTGACTACTCCAGAGTTAATGGCTTTGGTAAAGAGACATCAAAATCCATTATTTTTCAATGATTCACCTCTCACAGGAGTTTACACACCTGGATGTGATGAGAATAGTATGAAACTTTGTGATCTGATGTACATTTTGCCATATGTTGCTGAGTAGCTGTAAAGATTGTTGCTGATAGTTGCTGATAAGGATTGCTGATAAAGATTACTTTGATAATGACAATACAACCACAGTGAGTACAAGACAGATACAATCATTCCTTGAAGATAAAGATGTTAAATGCTAGAGTAATTTGGCATGGATTAAGGAGAAGACAAAGGAACTTGAAATCAAGCAAGTAGAATTCAAGTTAGGGGAGGATTGATGGGTTATAAAGTCAAAGTACTGCTGAAGATCAAAGTACTGCTCTTATAAAGAAAGTCAAAGTGCTGCTTAACGAAGAAAGTCAAAGTGCTGCTCATCAAAGGACTGCTATGATAAAGGACTAATATGCAAAACGGTTAAGGATTATTATGTAATTCTAGAATGTTCTTAGAATTAGTTTAGTTTACTTGTCGTTCAAGTATTGTAAACCGACTAGGGTTTTCTTTATGCCTATAAAAGGATCCCTAGGTTGGCATTAGATAACACGCATAAACGCATATATGCATATACGCATATACGCATATACGAATATATGAATACATGCAAGTTTGATATTAGAGATATTTAGCGATTAGGGATTGTTAGTGAATCTGTGATATAAGCAGGTTCAAAGTCTGGTTAATATAATTGTTGAAGTTGTGATTATTCTTCTTAGCTTTATTGAAGTAGATTCCGCATACTTAATAAAGTATATCAGTGTTCCATTGTTAGTAGTTAAGGATTTATCCAAGATTACTAAACCCTTACAAGCTACATAGTTAGTTTGATCAGAGTATAACGATCCAACAGTCTACTTGATCAATAAATTCAACTCACATCGATATATCCTTATAATACTTTAAAGGAATTTCATTGTATTCTAAACCATAATCCATGGTTTCTTTCAAGTACTTTAGTACTCCATTTACAACAGTCAACATACGTGATCATTGACCACTATCAGTTCGCCTAAATATACAAGTACCATGTATATATTAGACAAATAACCAGGCCGAACATAATTCGAGTAACATATTCTGGCTGACTGTGTTAATAACATCCCAACATATCACCACAATCATGATATGTAAATAAATTACAAACGTATCTACGCAATACAAGAATTTATCAAGTTTAATAAAAACTTAGTTCCCTTATTATGAAACATTTATACAGTTTCATATATCTCCATTTACAAGTTACCATTCAAGAACACACTCTTGAAATTCATATAAATGGACATGAGAAATACTCTTTTCTGAACACACTATTCAAAATAATCTTTGCCCAACTCTGTAAAGTTTGAAATACTCCATAAATTGGTTGTAGAACTGTGGTTCCAGTTATTCAATTTCAAAGTCACATAACCTTGTGATTCATGAAATCAATAAAATAATCAATACTTGATACTATGGATTATGATCATGGCAAGTCACAAACATTTCAAAAGAAATGAACATCATAACGTTTTGGTTCTGATATCAATTAGGCAATTGATTCACCATAACCGTTTTGATATACAGTTGCACTTTGAAACCATGTTTCTGGAAATTGTTTTTTCATGGGTCAACAAAACTGCCAACAATTCACATACGGTTCACCGTAAAAGAATCATTGAACTTGCAATTTTGCCATACAATAACATCAACTTACAAAGTTCCTTAAACTTATAATAAACATATTTCAGTGTCAAACATTTTCTGTTATTTGGCAAATAAAGAAAACGGAATAAAAATCACATCCATCATTCGCCAAATATGACGAATTGAAAGTAACAACAAATCATGCATACTACGAGTTTCTTACGAGTTGCCATACATTATATCAACAAATGCTAGACTTGTAAATGCAAGTTAAAGAGCATGAAATAAACAACAAGTCATCTAATATAATAATCAAGTCATAGGCAATGTTCAAAGAGTAAGTTGACACCATGGCACAATCACAAAATTGATCACTTATCAATCAACGCAGTGTCATTAGAGAAACTACAGTAACCGCCAAATTAAAACATTGAACGATTACCCGCCAATTTAATTGCCTTGTCCAGAAAATTGTAATCCAGTAAACTTTATTGCAAGTCTCCAAACTTTCATGCAACAAACGGGAATACTACTTTACCAGACTAAATTTACACACACTTGATTTATATTATGATAAGTTTCATGCATTTATGCAATCTTATTTACCCTTATTATTTCATATTTACTATTCATATGAAATCCAGAAACAAATTCAGTGGCTTTACTTCGAATTCAATCATGAACATGATAAAATAAAACACATACTAATAATTGGAGTGTAACAATATATGCACAACATGACAGACTGTAATAGTATATAATTAATCTAATCATGCATGCCAATTATCATTATTAGATAGTCAAATTGTCATGCATCACAGTCCAATTAAATATGAACAAATTACTTACTTTTCGTATATGTAGATACTAGTTATAATACCTGTGCACGCACATGGTTTTTAAAATTTCGTTTTGATTATGTATTATTATCGATTAAGAAATGAACCACTTAACATGTTTCAAATGGTTTTACTTTGTGGACTAAAAATAAAAAATCATATGATATATGTTATAATCTACCTATTATTTTACGAGAATGATTTTGGATTAAAAATTATATTTTATTATTCAAGCAAAATCACATGATTATACTTGACTTGCATGAAATGTTAGTGATATATGCTTTTAGTTTTGCAAACCCGTGCTATCAATTTACGATGTGTTTTGTAATTGTGGTATTTCTTTTACTTATATTTTCGTAAATATATGTATCATATTTAGATAGCTTTGAAGATTGATTTATTTCGTTGATTATGAGTAACCATCATAGCAAGTTTACTAATGTATCTTTTTGTTTGGAAAATTGTATTTTCATAAGTTTGTGCTATTTACTTCTCATGTTTGATCATAAAATTACAAATTAACATAAATGCTTACACTATAGCTTCTTTATTACATAAAGAGAAACAAAAAAGATGTAGTGTGTAGAACTCAAATTTATTCTTACGTTTATGTATAATGTATAAGAATAATTTTTCTCTAAACCCGAACTATATAAGGAAATTATTATTACTTGTATAATTAAATTATAAATGCTTGAAAAAAATGACAAAGAGTACACCCACAAGTCTTTTATGATTGCTTGAATCTTTACCTACCTTTCACTTTAATGCAACTTTCTTCACAATTGGCCTAAATTATCAAGGTAAAAGACACCCATATTTTAGACCGTTGGTTGACACCTGTTATCAATGGCAACAAACACCTGCTAAGTTTCATTAACTCATTCAAAGACAAATTACACTCCGAAAAGAATTCCTACCATAAAATTCCTCGTATATGCATTAAAACACATCTTTGGTACATTAAAATACATTCATGTATTATCTAAATCAGCAACTCAACTTAATTATACATTCATACCTTGAGTAGGCGTAGAAAATCCTTCCATGACAATCATGTGTCGATACTTAATCCTCCTATAAAAAATGCACACAACAAATTGCATTACACTTTAGTGTGTGCGATAAGATCATAAAACTGTAAAAACCACTAACATGTTGCATTATAGTGAGGATAACAACAAAGTTGTTCATAACATCAAATCAAAAAACTTCAGATTAGAACTAAAGGGGTGTTTGGTTATGCTTATTAAAGGTGCTTATTGGCTTATTCAATTACCATAACACAATAAGTTTATGATAAAGCTATAAGCTTTTTTGAGAAGCTTAGTAAAAAATCTCTAAACTCCCAACTAATTCTATCATAGCTTAGTGTGTTTATAGTAAAAACACAAATATTAAGTGTAGAAGTTTTCAATAAAACATAAAAAAAAAAGTTACTAAAAGTTGATGTGTATAACAAAAAAGTTAAACCATAAAAAAAGTTACTAAAAACTATCAGCTAGATAAGGCATAAGCTAAAGTTCTGTTGAGGTCTCTTTCAGATTCTATTTAGAAGCAAAAAGAGGTTTACACATAAATCATAAGTATAGAATAATGGTTGTATGCCACATCCGTGATTACCAACTCAATAATATTATCGCAGTATAGTAACGTAATAAGCTAATTAAAAACTGTATATTCTTGCTGAATAATTCTCATGTACATACTTTTAATTCCTTTACAACGGCCAACTATTTTTATTTATTTATTTATTTATTTTAAACATCACGTCAATGAATAAAGTTAGGTTATCACCTACGTAGTTTTTCTTTTTTTTTTTTTTTTATTTAGGAGGTGATTCTTATCAAATAAAGATTGTGATGCGTGCATTTTTTTTTATAATTAAAGAAAAACACCTTCTATATTAAACAATGACTATCTAACCCATTTTTTTTTAATTAGCTTTGTATAACGTTTTTAACTGACAGACATGTTAAGTTTGAGGTTAATGTTGTTGTTTAACTTTAACTATTGATATCTTGTTGTATAAAATGTGCGAGTTTAGTGGCACATAATGAGCGTTGATGAAGTTAAAATATGCTCCATAAAGTTTTTAAAATGTTTTTATGGATATCCATTTATAAATTTTAAATAACAATTTCATGAGTCGTTATTATAAGTAGAATCGCATATATTTATTTTAATATCACAGTAACTCATGCTTACCATTTGATATTTATATTCCCGTTACTAATAGTTTAGCCGTATTTCAAACCCGTGTACGCATAAATTAAACTTTTAAATAGTAACATGAGTCCTTATTTAATGGATGAAAGTTTAAAACTAACATTAGTTTAAAAAAATATTTAACGTATATTATTACTAATTCGCATATTTACCAAATTTATTTAATGGGTGAAAGTCAAAAAAACTAATACTATTACTCATGTAATTTTAAACAAAGTTAACATTATAAAGTATAGGGGGTATAAAGTATAAGGGATTATTTGTTTATTATCTAAAGTTATTAAAAAACATAGAGACTTATAATTTTACACTTATCTCTAATATATTTTAAAGTTTTATTAATTACATCCTCTTTTCTTAAGTTTTTATTTTCATAAATTTGACACCTACGCTTTTATGTTTTTCTTTTATCAATCAAATTCTCCACCAAATTTATTAAAGTTTGACAAAAAGCAATTCAATTTTGACTTTTTATTGGCCAATCATATTGCTTGATTTCGCTTATATGTCAAAATCGAGCTCTCCTATTGGTCCAATTTTTTTTTCAATAAAAGAGTTTTGCAAAAACACTCCAAAATAATGTAATTCTTGTATTATATAAAAGATGCGGAATACCCAAACTGCATCACCGTACGTTTACGTCTTTCTCTATCAAAGATTCTTGTTTTCATATTCCACAATCACCGATTCACCGTCTTATATACGAATTGTTTCACACTTGTCTAGTGTTCCGAAATTAAATCTTGTGTTATTAACAGATTCCAATATCCAGAGTATCACTTTGAAACTATTGTATCAAATTATATGATTAATCATATCCTTCACCGAATCAGGGTTCGTCATCTTCAATAATTGATTCGATCTTTGTAGGGGATAAACGAAATTAACGAACACAACCGGATATTGTTTGAATATCTGAAAGGTGTGTGAACACTTTCAGATCGAATCAATTCGGTGGTTCCCCCGAATTATTCAATCGGATACAATTCAGAGATTGAGAACGTTTTGAATTCTTGTGTTTGAGATTGATGAACTAGAGAAAAATCATGACCAAAAGAAAAGCGTATCAATCATATATTCAGGGATTAGGGCACAAAATATCTTATATGCAGTTTTTTCAAGGGTTTCAAAGTTGTCAAAATTAGTCCCTTAATTTCTGAAAATTTAATTTTTTGAGGAACTTACCATAACAACTTGGACCTTGCCAGGGGC
>LBNU01022302.1:23492-49825 GCA_014162995.1 Artemisia annua
AAAACAAAAACTTTAAAAAAAAGGAAGTAATTAATAATATTTTAGTGGTTAAATTTTAAATAAATTATATAGAGCTATGTGTAAAATTACAAGTTTTCATGTTTTTTAATAACTTTAGAAAAAAAACACAAATAACCCCTTACACTTTATACCCCTTATACTTTATAATATTAACTTTGTTTAAAATTACATGAGTATTAGTATTAGTTTTTAGACTTTCATCCATTAAAATTACAAAATTTGGTAAATATTGCGAATTAGTTTTTATGTTAATTTTAGACTTTCATCCGTTAGAATATTTTTTTAATTAAGGACTCATGTTATTCTATTTAAAAGTTTAATTTAGGTGTACACGAGTTTGAATATTAAATACGGCTAAATTATTAGTAGCGGGAATATAAATATCAAATGGTAAGCATGAGTTACTGTGATATGAAAATAAATATACACGATTCTACTTATAACAACGACTCATAAAATTGTTATTTGAAATTTATATATGAATATCCATAAAAACATTTTAGAAACTTTACAGAGCATATTTTAATTTCATTAACGCTTATTATGTGCTACTAAACTCGCACATTTTGTACAACATGATATCAATATTTAAAGTTAAACAATAACATCAACATCAACCTCAACATGTCTGTCAGTTAAAAAAGTTATACAAAGCTAATTATAAAAAATAAAATTAAAAAAAAAGCATCAAAAATCCTTATTTGATAACAATCACCTCCTAAATAAAAAAGAAAAAGAAAAACTACGTAGGTGATAACCTAACTTTATTCATTGACGTGATGTTTCATAAAAAAAAAAAAGAGTAATAGTTGAGCGTTGTAAAAGAATTAAGGTATGTACATGAGAATTATTAAGCAAGAATATATAGTTTTTGATCAGGTTATTACGTTACTATACTGCGAAAAGCATATTTCACTAACATCTCATGCAAGTCAAGTATCATCATGTGATTTTGCTTGAATAATAAAATATAATTTTTAATCCAAAAGTATTCTCCTAAAATAATTTAGGTAGATTATAACATATATATTCCACAAATAATTTTTTTTATTTTTAGTCCACCAAGTAAAACCAATTAAAACATGTTAAGTGATACATTAAAAATACATAATCAAAACGAAATTTTAAAAACCCTGTGCGTGCACAGGTATTATAACTAGTTTACAGAATTGCAAGTTTCGCGAGATCAAATATGTAATTCAACAGCTTTTCTTTTTATCAAGAATGGACAGTAACTTGTGTTTACCTTAAGTCCTTAACAAAATTACTTGTTTTTACAAAATTTAAAAAGCTATTTCAATATTACCTCAACGATTTCCAAAGAGGCAAAGACACCAAGACATTATTAAATAATTATTTTTGTACCTACATATACCTTATACACATTTTCCCATGATTTGATTCCTCTTCTTCACTATCTTCACTTGGGTCTTCTTCTTCCTCCATCCATACCTGCAAAACACAAAAAAAATAGATAAACACATCACACAAACACAAACACATCACTCACAAACAAAATACCCACTTAAAAAAAAAGTGACCGACCGCGTGAGCTGGTGGCCATGGTGCCAGGCCGTACCAGCCCAGCTGCGGTATGGTATCTCGTGCCATAGGCTCGCGTTTTTGGCAATGGCTTAAGCCATCAGCTACCGTACCCTATGCTCTAAGGAAATGAACATTGACCATAAACATGTGTACGTAAGACACACAAAAAAACAATAAATAAAATAAAGAGTTAACTACATTTTTTGTCCTTGTGGTTCTGTGCAGATTTCGTTCTTGGTCCATTTTTTAAAATGTTGTGGTTTTAGTCCAAAATCGATTGTTTGGTTCCACTTACAGTCCATTTTGATAACGACGTTACTTGATTACATATTTGGTATAAAGGGACAAATATATAATTACGTATTCTCCTAAAATAATAGGTAGATTATAACATATATATTCCACAAATAATTATTTTTATTTTTAGTCCACCAAGTAAAACCAATTAAAACATGTTAAGTGATCCATTTCTTAATCCATAATAATACATAATCAAAATGAAATTTTAAAAACCCTGTGCGTGCACAGGTATTATAACTAGTTTACAGAATTGCAAGTTTCGCGAGATCAAATATGTAATTCAACAGCTTTTCTTTTTATCAAGAATGTACAGTAACTTGTGTTTACCTTAAGTCCTTAACAAAATGACTTGTTTTTACAAAATTTAAAAAGCTATTTCAATATTACCTCAACGATTTCCAAAGAGGCAAAGACACCAAGACATTATTAAATAATTATTTTTGTACCTACATATACCTTATACACATTTTCCCATGATTTGATTCCTCTTCTTCACTATCTTCACTTGGGTCCTCTTCTTCCTCCATTGTGACAACTGGCAAATTAGGGAGCTATTTAAAAACCCGCTGTAGGACCGATAATATATAAGTGATTTATGAGGGGCATTACTTTAAATTTAATGATTTTTGGAATATTTGAAAGTTTATTCGCGATAAGTTTGTAAACTTTAAATCGTGGTTTTGAAATTCGTGGTTTCTATGGAATTTGAATTGGAATCATAAATTTAATATGGAATATACGTGGTGATTTATTTTTGAGATCGTTATTAGGCACTACGTTGACTCCGGCACTAGGATAACCTAACAAATTTAAATGTCTTGAATGTATGGTTTGGTTTATATATTTATCGAACGTATTATGGAATTTTGAATATTGGGAACGAGCTCGTTTCGAGAGAGTCGGAATATTTTGAAAAAGTTTACGGGTTTGGCTCGAGTAATCCACTCTTAGCCACCTTACCCCATACTATTAATATTATTATTTTTACCCTTTTTTTTATTTTTATTAAAGTAAACTACATATTGGTCATTGTGGTTTCCTAGTCTCACACACACACCACAAACACCCTCACCAACACTTTCACTCTCTCTCTAATATTCATCATCATCATCATCATCTCTTTACAAACCCTAGCCGCCGCCACTTTTTCCGGCAACCATCGCCACACCGCCGCCTCCACCACTAAACAAACACCACCACCTTAATCATCTTTTCACGATCTATCTTTTGGTATACATCATGCGCGACCCAAACGACCCTAACCCCTCGTTTGATCTCTCACCGCCACTTAAACACCACCACCACCATTTATACTTTTGGGGTTTCAAAGTTTCTTGAGCTTGGAGTTGTTAAAAAGGTAGGTAGTCACGTTTTTGCACCGAAGGTGCCACAATTTGGCTTCAAATCCGTGTATACACGGATTATTTTTGTTGGGTTTCGAAAAATAATGATGGGAAATGGTATTTTGATAATAATAATGGGTTTAGTATCCGAGTTTAATGATTTTATCATGGGGGTCGAGTGAACCGTGAGCTTTGGCTCACGGCCTGGTTTTGGTTCGAGCTATGTGGCTCTAGTTGACGGGTCTTGACCTTGGTAATCTTGTAGCAAGGGTTTGGATTATTTGGAGTTTAGATTTGGTTTGTGTTTGGATGACCCATTGATGCTTGTTGTTGCTCTTGTGTGTCGCGACCCAAGAGGGTCCGTCTGGCAGATTTTGGGTGCTCGGATGAGCTTATGCCGAGACCATTTGGTCATAGGTTCGAGTCACTTTGACTCGTGGTATTGCCGAGACCCAAGTGGGACTCGTGGCACAGGTTTGACTTGGTAAATCAACCCGAAACTTGTGTATCTTTGATGTCAATCTTGTTGTTGTTTTAATGTTGTTATTGTTGTTCTTGTTTGAGGCNGGCCGTTAAGTACTTAACGACCGTTAGAAACTGTAGGTTCTACTGTTCATTGTGAGTGTAAACACTGTAGCATCTTGCTACAGTGTTGTGGGGGAAAGTTCCCTATAAATGTTATATAGTAGAATATAACACGGACAAATAATTTTTTAAAATAAACCCAATAAGGGTATCGGCAGTGGTCACGGTAAGACTACGGGAAGGTTGTGGTACTGTGCGGGAACACCGCCGCCGGTAACGCGGTACCGCACGGTAAGGTTCACGCACGGGAAGCAATGTACAATTTGAACTTTTTTTTTGTTCGTTTGAGGGGTAACGTTTATTATAATTTTTTATATTTATTTTTTTTTTGTTATTCAGTATTATATTGATGGTTTTGGTTGGATCTTTATTTCTTTTTTTTTTTTTTTTTTTTTTTTTTTTTTTTTTTATTATTATTATTATTATTATTATTATTATTATTATTATTATTATTATTTTCTTCCCTCTCTTCAAACCTGTATATCGTAATAACTATTCTATTCAGAATAACTTATTATTTATGATTGATAATGATAGTCTACTTATTACTGTATTTATGATGCTAAAGGAACACTCAGTAGTTGCGGCCGAAGTTGAAGGTACATCATCCAGTCAAGAGAAGGTAATTTTTTCTTATAATTATTTTTTTAAGTCACTGATCGAAATTTTAAAAAAGGATTGGGATTCTCCTTATGTTGAAGGCTTGAAGCCAATGATAGGCCACATTGTGTCTAAAGTTGGGGAAAATCACATTTGCCAACTATTGTTCTAACATCTAGCTATTCTCGAGTGTAATACACAAGACCCTCTTTTTTAAGTATCTCCCAACATTTTTTCTCTTTGATAAAATTTTATAATGGAGTAATTTACCTCAGTTTAGTGTTTCACCCTATGAATCTGCACACTTTTAATGGCGTCTTGTTTGATACATATAGGGATCAGTGACCTCCGTCTTTACAGGCGTTGAATCCCATGTCAGCAAAAAGTCAATGTTGTCCCTCAAAGATCTTTCTCAGTCAAAGCTCAGCTTTGAAGATATAGAATCCGCAACCAACAGATTTGCTCAAGAAAATGTCATTAAAGAACTTGGGTTTGGAAAGATTTTGAAAGGCCGTCTCTTGCAGTCCAAACAGTTCAACAATATTATTGTGAAGGCATTCTTTTCTACATTTGTAAATGATAAGAGAAAAGAATTTTGGACAGAGATTTCAATGCTTTCAAGTCTCAAACATAAGAATCTAGTGTCTCTTATTGGCTTCCATGATGATACGCCTACCAAGTTTATCATATACAGAGTGGAAGGAATTGTAATTCAGATTACATTACGGTGACTGTTTGGTTTGCGTTGTAATTGTAATTCAGTCACTCCAATTACAACAGCTGAGGGAATCCAGATTACATAGGAAGTTGGATGGAAAGTTTTGAATTACGTTGTAATTCAGAATTAGTATACTTAAAACATCAGTATTGTTATTGTTATTGTTATTGTTATTGTTATTATTATTATTATTATAAAATAATAATAATAATAATAATCATAATCATAATAAAAATTATTATTATTATAATATAATAATAATAATAATAATAATAATAATAATAATAATAATAATAATAATTAATATTATTATTATTTTATTATTAATATTTTATACTATTATTATTATTATTATTATTATTATTATTATTATTATTATTATTATTATTATTATTATTATTATTATTATTATTATTATTATTATTTTAATCTTATTATTTTATTAATATTTTATTATTTTATTTTATTTATTATTGTTATTATTTATTATTATATTATTTTAATTATTATTATATTAACTTTTTAAGTTTTATAAAGAAAAACTTAATTCCATTATGTTGCGAGTCAACCAAACACAGCGACAGATTTAATCAATTACAATTACAACACATTACAATTACAACACATTCAAATTCCTTAAATTACAATTACATCAAATTACAATTTCTTCCAAAGATTACAATTTCTTTATAACATTCTGTGACCAAACGCCCCTTTAGTTTTAGATCTCCGTGTGTGCACAGAGTTTTAAGGAAAAGAAGAATTACATGAGTCGGTGATATATGAACAATCTCGTGTATTGATTTGTATATCACGGTCTACCTTGATTTCATTTTGATATTTATAATCTCGCATATGTATGAATTTTGGATATTAAAATAAATTTAATCTATAAAAGTGATATTAATAATTTTTATAAATAAAAAAATAAATAACAATAAATTATGTTTTAAAAAAGTTGATAGCAAGGATAAAAGTTCAAATGCTTAGTTTGATCTAATGGTGGGGTTTAACCTAAAATTTATTATATCAACCTAAGTCCATTTTTTTTAATTCACTTTATTTTACGTTTTTTTAATTCATGTTTTTTTTCTTCGCTTTCATATGTTTTCGTTTGTTTTCATACGTTTTCGTCTCTTTTCATACGTTTTCATCTGTTTTCGTCTGTTTTTTATACGTTTTCGTCCGTTTCTTACATTTTGTCTGTTTTCATACGTTTTCGTTCGTTTTCGTCTGTTTTCATCTGTTTTCTTTTGTTTTCATATGTTTTCGTCAATTTTCAGACGTGTTTTTATGCTTTCATACGTTTTTTTCATACGTATTCGTCCGTTTTTTTTACGTTTTCATCCGTTTTCTTACGTTTTCGTCTGTTTTCATACGTTTCTGAATATCACAAGTGATATTCTGAATATGATATTCAGTGATATTCTGAATATCACAAGCCCTTGTGATATTCTGAATATCCCTTGTGATATTCTGAATATTACTTGTGATTTTCATGTTACAAAACATTAGTTGAAAATCACTTGTAATATTCAGAAAATCACTTACGATATTTAGAATATCACAGAATATCACTTGTGATATTCAGAATATCATTTTTGATATTCAGAAACATATGAAAACGTCTGAAAATTGGCCGAAAACATTTAAAAATAGACGAAACGTAAGAAAACGAACAAATATATATGAAAACGGATGAAAACGTATGAGAGCGTAAAAATACATTTGAAAACAGACGAAAACGTAAGAAAACGGACGAAAACAGATAAAAACGGATGAAACGTATGAAAATAGGTGAAAACGTATGAAAGCTAAGAAAAAAAACGTGAACTAAAAAAGAAGACAAAAAAAATGTGAATAAATAAGAAAAACAAAAAAGACTAGAAAAAAACATGGACTCAGGTTAACATATATATTAAGCTTAGGTTAATCCCCACCATTAGATCAAAATAGATGGATGATGGGTATTTTTCCTTAATATGCATGGATTTGTGGGTAAGCAAAATAAAGTGACTCTAATATTAAGTGACTCTATCAAGTCTAGGGGTGACAATTAAAATATAAATTTATATAAAAAATTATGGATAATGACAATTAAAATATATATTTTAATTCCAACGTTTTAGAACTCCAAATGTGTTTAATTTTATGAACTTATTATAAAACTCGTAATAACTTATATATCGATATAAACATTCATTTATATATATATAGATAAACGTGTAAACGTGGGTGTATATATATGTATGGATGTGTATATAATAAATAAGAAATCACGAGAACAAAATAATAACGTTAGCGACAAATATTAGACTATTAACTTAGTATAATATCGTCGGAAACCTTATTATACTTTTATCGTATAAATGAAATGATCAAATTAAAAGGGAATTGTTTTACGAATTATAACGAGTGTTTGGAAGTAAAACGAGACCTTACGAGTTATAAGATATTTGAGGGCACTTAAATCCAAGTTCGACCATTCTATTTCTTGTTGATTATTGGTGCTAGTCACGGATATTTAACGTCAATACACCCAATCTATATAACTATTTAACTTGTTTAGTCGACGGATTAAATAAGACTTATTTAGTTATATCGAAGAGGTTATTATCGGATATTATATCCTACGACGCCTTAGGTCGTGGTAGGAGTTTGGGAATAATAAGTTAATAAATATTTTTGTGAAGTTTATCGAATTGACGAATTCGATAGATTTCGGGAACCTATTTATATCACTTATTAAACTCAAAAACTTACCATGTAGGACTCTATGTGTTATGTGATTTAGGTTTTTGGTATAATCTTGGAAGAATATATTAGGTAAATAAATTATGGAAGGTTATCAAGTCGACGGATTTGATAAACTTCGATGATTTATTTAAATGATATATTGGACTAATATTAGACCCGTAGGTTGTTACTATTATATCTTTTGGTTGTGATTTCTTGGTTGAGTTGTGTCGACCCTCCACCCGCATGGATACCAAACACCAAACTAATATGAGAATAACAAGAGAAATGGATTTTTGGAAAGTAAAAAGGAATACGTTCGGGATTGAGAATATTTGATTTTGAGGAAATAATCCTGAAACGAGTTTATATTGTTATGAAGTGCCGAGTCCGTAGTTGCTGTCTTTTGAGTTGTGATACATCTTACCACTACCGATTTCTTTGTGCCGATATCTGGACCTGAGGTGAGTAATAGCCCCACTTTTACTCTTGAACTTTGTTTTCAATACTTGGGGTGAGAAACGTGCAAATTCTTTTATGTGGACTATTATCGCTTTTGTTTCTTTTTAAAACTTGCTATGCTTATAGAACTAGGTAGGATAGAGAGCGAGGCCTAGTCAAGAACTAGGTAAGCTATGGAGTGAGGCCTAGTCAAGAACTAGGTAAGCTGTACAACGAGGCCTAGTCTAGAACTAGGTAAGTTGAACATGTCGTATTCTTACGCATGTGGGTATGTCGTATTCTTACGCATACAGATTGATTTTGATTGGATTTGGTTGTTGGACTATAGTGTGCACCTATAGGACTTTGATATATAGAGATTATCCGTGAGATTTGGTTATCTATAGGCCCTATGGGACTTGTTGCCTATAGGGTGCCCCTATAGGGTTTTGATATGCAGAGGTTATTTGTGAGATTTGGTTGCCTATAGGCCCTATGGGACTTGTTGTCTATAGGGTGCCTCTATAGGGTTTGATATGCGGAGGTTATCCGCAAGGCCTAGTCTAGCTAGCAAGCGTTTTGCGTATATGTCCACTTGATTTGATTATGAATATAAACCTATGATCTCACCAGTGAAAGCTGACTTTTAGCACGTTTTCTCAGGTAATTAAGCGATGATTTTGGATGCTTGGATTGGAGGTTTTGGCATGGCTATGCGGTCTAAGGATCTATTTTTCTAAAACTCTGATATGTATTTGCGGACCTACTTTTATTCCTTTCGGGCCTTACTTTGGATGATTTTGGGATGAATGTAAACTTTAAAACCCCGTTTGGTTGCGTTTTACTCATGTTTACTTTATCTCGTTCTTTTATGACTTGTGTTGGATACCAATCCCCGTAACACCTCGAAAGCTTGATGAGTCTTCCGCTGTACCAAATTTTGGGGGTGTTACAGATTGGTATCAGAGCCAAGGTTATAGAGAACTAGGTAATAAAAACCTAAACTTTAACAGATTTTTATAGAAAGCGATCCTCGACCAACGCCCGCCAGCCCGCCAAGCCGAAGCAACTTATATTATATGTGAGATATTATGAGATGACGATATGATGTGAATTATTATATGAGACCCTTGTAGAGGGCGGCTCATGGGGTGATTTATGTGATTGTGATATGATTGATGTGTCTTGGAAATTATAGGAAGTATTTATTATGGTTTGAGTTACGGGTTGGTTTAACGTTAATAAACCAAACCGCAATAGTTATCGGACCCCTTGGGTTGACGAACCCAATTGGGCCGATAAGTATGGCGGTGGAAATTTATTAGCGTATGACCCACCCTTATGACTCGTAGATTGTGTGTGATGCCCTGAATATGATAATTATATACCGTTGTCATAGACTGTGTCTCCTCCCTATCCAGTCCTCACTATTCGATTCTAGAGCGGTAACATATCCATATGTTTCCGTCATATTCGTTATCAGTTAATGCTGAGATCGGACATTCGTCCTGTTGTTCTGAAACGCCATCTAGCGTCGTCTAAGAAACCATCTTAAAAACTATTACGCCAAGAGTGTGAATAGTTATGGATTGATTGTTGTAAATTCTAAACCGAAAGTTTATCGGTTAGATAACCTAGCTTCTTTAAATAGCTACCGTCATCATCTAACGCCGCTTCGATTCGCCATTGATGAACTTTTGAGAATCTGGTGCCGACACCGAATGATCATGCTTATTGGAAGTTTCGCTCACGCATTTGTTGTGTTATTTATCGTTATAACCTCGGTGACTATTCATTAGTCTCGCATTGAGTTTGCGGGAACCTCGTTCCAAACCCCGATGTGCGATGAATCCAAACACCTGTTTACTAGGTGGAGCTGGAACCTACAATCGTTGAGTGGGATAGTATTCTTGATATCATGTTTGAAGTTCAATCTTTTAACGACGAGGAACAAAGTTTTTGTGCGATGTTATCCCGATATTTGAATTGTATAGTTCGTTGATGATTGTGGGGACAGATTGATAGCCCTGAAACGAGACTTAGTAGGACCACGCAGACACGACTTGTTGCAGCTATTAGCACAGGACGTCGTGGACAACCTCTAGTCATTCTGAACTAAACTACCAACAACCAGGTCTCGCTAAAACGTGCTAAGGTGAGTTGAGCATGCATTGAGCAGTTAAGTGGCCGAGACACAAAACCGATACGAATCACCCATCCACCAAAACGATGCCCGTAAGGGAACGTATGAGGAGTTACGAAGTTGTATGTCTATTGGAAGGGCGAGATCGGAGAGGTTGTTGCTCTAGAACGTTGGGTAGAAAAGATTGAAACCGTAATTCGAATTGGTAATTGTGAGAAGACGTATATGTCTCGTAAACACTATGGGACGAAATAGTAATCTCTGATCTGGCAATATTAAAGCGACTTATTCGAGGTATTGAGGAGGAGGATTTAAGACAATTACGTTGGGGATTGTTGCCTTCGTGGCAAAGTGAGAAAATGGGAAATTAAAGTATGGAATTGTAAGGCGAACGGCATCGACATGCCGAATCAGGTCGTTATTTCTAGGAGCTCTCACTATGGTGACTTGAGATAGCTCATGCTGAACCGCTCAAGATAGAGCACTATATTGATGGATTTCCCCCGTCTAACGAGGATGACGTGATTACCTCGTGACCAGCTACATTTCGTAGTGCTTTGAATATCTAATGGGATGAGATACAACCAGGGAAGTGGTTGAAAATAAAAGGTAGTGGGAAGACCACTCAAGGAACGAGAAGTCGAGTTCTAGACCCACAAGATGAGAGGTACTGACCTACAAACCTATACTCACCGCTTCTTTGAGTTATTCTAATTGTGCCCTAAAATGGTAAGGAGTAAGGCTTGGTGATGATGACGCTGAGAAAGCGAAAAACAAGAGGAAATGAGAAGATTTGCTAAAGGTGAGAGAAAACCATACATACGACAAGAGGTCGTGGATGCTTATGTTGTCAAAAGCTGGGGAATTTGAGACGCACACTTAGAATTAACCTAAGTGCGACTATTATAGGCTTTACCAACTCTGGTTGGTGTGCTGAGACGTGTCGTAAGAGTTGTAGGTGGGATACTTAGCTGCAGACCGTAGATCTAAGACCCATGCATTGGTTTCGACAACCTCCGGGTCGGATTGTAAGACTAGTGTTGCATGTGTTATATGAAGAAAGAAGGAGCACTACATGAAAGCGTGTTGAGAATTGAGGAAGAGTGGAAGTTGCAAACCCGAGGAAATGGAAGATAACCAAGGAGAATCGAGAAGTAAGAAGATACCAAGAGTATAATGTGACGTCAAGGAATGGCTGTCCCGTGTGATGAGACTTACGCACTTCACTTTCGTTTTAGCCGTCATCCAACAAATTACTCGACGTCACCTTCTTAACTATGCGTCACGAATCAGCTATGTGCGTCACTATCGTCATATCCTTCCATAAACCCACAAAATGTTTACTATATATTCTCTTGTAACTAAACTTAGCATGACATCATTGGACCTTAATTATACAAAGACTGGCCACCTATGTATAATTCAGGTAGGAATCATGTTATGCTGGGATGGTTGCTTAAACCTCTACCGAGAATTAAGTTTCTCATCCTATGTCTGAAAGCTCGCATTTTTTATTGATTCTATCTCTCTTTTCCATTCTATGAATTTCGACTTAACCGACATTGTACTTCGATCCGAAGAAGATACGGTACGCCACCTACTCTCGAGGAACGACTCCTTCGCATAGCGTTCCACGCTACTCTACCTACTCCGTTACCCAAGGATCTTTGCGACGATTATACGAAATCTTGAGTTGAACAGCTACTGGAAAATTTGTGACTTCGTATACGGATAAAAGGCATAGTGGCGTGTAGCGAACATGTCAAACACTAATACGAATTATACTTGGTTCATAACCATATTCTTTGCGATGGATACTAGAGGAGATGCCGAATCGACAGATCGATTGCAGGTAGCAATTGATTACACACGATATATATATAGTATATATAGTAGTATATCTTCCGAGGATAGCACGGGTAAATATGTATCCCCGGGTCGTATTTCCCATCAAAGGCTGAATGGAGTTCGTGAGTTCGTGATCGTGAGTCGTGAAGTGAATGTGAAGGGGGTTTATGGGGAACCCTAAGCTACAATTATACTACGAGAAATAAAAATGCACAAATAAGAAAGCACGTAACCTAAAAACGTAATTAAAACGTAAAATAAACGTAAACNTATTGATTCTATCTCTCTTTTCCATTCTATGAATTTCGACTTAACCGACATTGTACTTCGATCCGAAGAAGATACGGTACGCCACCTACTCTCGAGGAACGACTCCTTCGCATAGCGTTCCACGCTACTCTACCTACTCCGTTACCCAAGGATCTTTGCGACGATTATACGAAATCTTGAGTTGAACAGCTACTGGAAAATTTGTGACTTCGTATACGGATAAAAGGCATAGTGGCGTGTAGCGAACATGTCAAACACTAATACGAATTATACTTGGTTCATAACCATATTCTTTGCGATGGATACTAGAGGAGATGCCGAATCGACAGATCGATTGCAGGTAGCAATTGATTACACACGATATATATATAGTATATATAGTAGTATATCTTCCGAGGATAGCACGGGTAAATATGTATCCCCGGGTCGTATTTCCCATCAAAGGCTGAATGGAGTTCGTGAGTTCGTGATCGTGAGTCGTGAAGTGAATGTGAAGGGGGTTTATGGGGAACCCTAAGCTACAATTATACTACGAGAAATAAAAATGCACAAATAAGAAAGCACGTAACCTAAAAACGTAATTAAAACGTAAAATAAACGTAAACGCGCAAAATAAAAAGTGAATTTAAAGTATTACTACTCCTACGGGGATGAAAATGATTTTTCTACGTTCTAAATGACAAAAGAAAATTTTAGGAAAAAGAAAATTATTATTTTGGCTTTTTATTTAATTATTATTAATTAAAAACTATTTTTAATTATTTAAAATATACTAAAATACTATTTAATATAAAATAAAGCTAGAAAAATAAAAATTTAATTTTTAGAATTATAAAATAACCTAAAACTAATTTTAAAACTAAAAAATATTTTTGTATTTTTTTATGGATTTTTATTAATTAAAAAGGATTTAAAAATACTTAAAAACTATTTTTAATTGAAATAAATAGTAAATGACCTTAGAAAATTATGAAATTTTTCAGGGAAATCTAAAATATTATTAAAAACCTAGGAAAAATAAAATTACCTAATTTGAAACCTTAATAAGCACTTTTGGAACAATAAGCAGTTTACTAATAAGCACAAAATAAGCAATTAAGCACTTTAAGGCACAAAAAGCTCTGGAACAGTGGAACACACTCAAAACAACTTATTGTACTCAAATAAGCACTCAGGATCAGTCAATAAGCACTTATGACAGTTACTACTATTGGATGGAAAATAAGCTTAAGGTACCTACTTTCTAGCTTATAAATAAGCTTCTAAGAAGCTGTTTTGTGAAACCTAATGGGGGCAAAACCTAGTTGACCTACCAGAGACCCTAAAAAACACAAAAGCCCTAATTTTTTTGTACCAATTGAACCCTAATTAAGCCACTGTTATAGCTACTGTAGCAACTGATCTTAAGGGTGCACAGGATTTGGGACACTATGGATGATCCAATTTAACTTGGTGAATGTTGTTGGAAATGGCTAAAAATGATTATATGTTATCTATGCTAGGTGAACTAATCCCCAAAATCAAATTTGAGCCTAAATAATAACTATTGATTACCTAAAATTACCCTAGAAGATGGCTACTAGAACAGGTATTAAGCAACTAATTGACTTTTTTATTGCACCCTAAAGTTGACTATATTGAGATTCTATTGAACTAAACTTACCCTAAGTGTTGTATTAAACTAATTTGTGAACTAATTAACCTAGATGCACCTAGATTCTATTCAGATTCAAGAATGTAGCAGCAGCAGTGTCTTATTGTACCTAGAGATTAAAGCTTAAGCTAAATTTGACTTTTTGCTCTATAACCTCTGACCTTTATGCTTAATCTAACTTAATATGCCTAAGGTAATTTGACTGTGCAGCAAGAACAACAGCAAACCAACAAGAACACAATTAAACTAGCTGATCCAAACACCCCTGAACAGGGCAGTTTACACTATGTTTTTGAGTAATACCCCTTAAGTTACCAATCTAATGATTATTCCCTAATCCTAAGCTGATATTAAAGCTAAGTGAGCATCAAAGACTAGCCAAGAACCACAGGAACACATCTATGCAGTTTACACTAGAATATGGCAGTATATAAAAAAAAAATTCTACACTAGAACCTGTAAAAGCACAAAATGAACACACAAACAGCTAACGTAAACTATATTAAACATGATTAAGCTACTAATAAAGGAACTAAACTAGAAATAGAGTAGATGCAGAAAATTAAAGAAGGGAACTTACTTGGCTAGCTATGAAAGGAAGGATATAACTGGACAGTGAGATAAGCTTATAAAGGCTATTGAGGAGCTTCTATTAGCTTATCAGAAGGGATGTGAGCTTATAGGAAGCTTATGTACCCTTTAACAATAAAGATTTTTTTTTATTTTTTATTTTTTTATTTTTTTTTAGAGAGTAAAACTGAGTATGAACAAAAGTAAAGCTTGTAAATCTATTATAAGTGCTTAAATAAACTTAAGAGTGCTTATAAATAAGAACTTAACAGGAAATAAAAGCTTCTAACTACTAAAGCTTGAAAACAGATTTAAAAAGGAATTGCAAGAAAACTAGAACTTTTATTAAATTTAAAGGAAGATTACATTAAAAACACTTAAGCATTACAAGAAAGCATAAATTTAAACACTAATTTGCTACAATAAATCCTGCACGACTACACACCATGAGCAGGTCCCTTTTTATAGCCTTCATTGGATGTCTCTGGTCTCTTCTGCTAGAAGCTTCAAGTAGCAATCCACCGACTTCAATCCCACTAGAAAGTTCTTGATCTTATCCTGCTTCTAGACCCTTTGAATTAGCTTCTAGGATATTCGGTTTAAGGGGATTGGTTGGATAGGCCACGTTGGCAATGATGTGACCCTTATCTGACACCTTGGCAGAAGATTCTAGGATGTACGAGGTTAAGGTGGGAGCAGGGTAAAAAAATGGTGAGGTTGAAGATGTACAGTAGTGAGGTAAAAAGGAGGGAAAGGGGGTTAAATGGGTCACGGGTTAGTTATATTAGGGGTGTGGGCTCGGGGTGATTATGGGCCAGGGGATGTTTAGTGGGAATGTTGGGTTTATAATTTTGGGTTTAGTGGGTTAGAATTGGTGTTCGGTTTATTTGTAATAGACTAAGGGTCCGGTTATGTTTAGTGTAGTTTTAGGATTTATAGTTTACAAGGACCAAAAGTGTATATTTTGAAAACTTGAGGATCTTTTCTGCCAACCTTTAATAATATTATCCAAGGGCCTATTTTGTCCATCTTGAATTCTTGGAGGACCTATTTTGGCATTTCTTCAAATTCCTTTTTTCAGGGACTAATCTTGACTCTTTCGAAACTCCAGGGACTAAATATGTCAATTCTTCAATTTTTCCTTTCAGGGACTTCATTTGACATTTCTTGAATCATAAGGGACCATTTGAGCTTCTTTTGGCAATTTAGCTTTCCCGGTTCCGCCTTTTGACTATTTCCATTTCTCGTGCTCGTTTTTGGGATTTTGGCTTGGTTTTTGTCGTTTTCTCCTATTTTCTTACCTGCATGTATAAAAACACAAAAACATAGATATTTGGCAATTATGGTTGGGTTTTTGGTCTTTTTGGTCGGGTTTTGGTAAATAAAATGTATGTGTTTAAGCACATACCAAAATCCCCCAGACTAAGATATTGCCGTATCCTCACGCAATGTTATAAGCTCACATTTTTAAAATCTAAAATTCCTCATCTCTTTTTACTAACTTTGAAAGTAGCAAAATGTTTAAAAGAGACTACTAAATTTTAAATTCCAAAAATGCCCCGGTTATCCTACTTAATCTTTTTATTATCTATGTATTTACAACCTTACTTTATTCGGGTGACGGTATGTTAACTTTTCATTATCCTAGAGATAACTTTTAGGATCATAGAGTAGAAACACGACTCAGAGAGAAGTGACCGTATGGATAAAATTCATCGTCCCTGATTTTTTCACAAGTTCCCAAGCCAAGCGTAAAAACGAAATCATTGTTTTCTTACAAGTTAGATGCTAACACTACTCATGGAAGTTACTTGTGATTATACTTACCTCTTACTCCCATATTCCTATTTTCCTCTAATTATTTTATTTTTGGTGGGATAATGAATTTCTTCATTTCCTCGTTTTTATAATTATTAGTCCGATAAAGGCTTAGGATTTAGACGCTAAGTAGTTTCTAATTCTTCCCTCGAGAACCGTTGCCTATAAAAATGAGGTCCACATCAAGGTCTCTGATTTAACACGATTTTGGGGAGTGTCCCTTTTATTGGCGACTGAAACAACTCAACTACGAGTCCAGAGACAGAAGCTTTTATTAGGACCCCCCGGAGTCAAGATTTGGCATTTTTATTTATTATTATGCACATTAACGTATTTTGCCCTTGGTCTTTTACAACAATCACAACATCGGCTGCGAACCGGCAAGATGTAATAGTCTTATTATGACCTTGGGTATTTCCTCCGCCTTTTTAGAAGTCTACAACATCGGCTGCGAACCGGCAAGATGTAGAAAACTTTTTGGCTTTGGATTATTATTATTATACATTATTCATTTATTTTGCCAAATCCCAAGTCCTACGGCTTTTATAACAATCCCAACATCGGTTGCGAGCCGGCAAGATGGAATAGTCTATTACACCGTAACGCTAGCAGTACCTTGATGTGTACCCAACCTTCATAAGCAAGGATTCTTTTGGCAAGGACTACAAACTAAGTTTCGCCAAAATCGTGCACCTTTAATTAAACCTAAATTACTATTATAAGGGGCGAAACAAGCTGATGGGAGTAAAAAGCCACAAGTAGCTTCGATGAGCTCTAAAGAGATCCAACTACTCCACGTTTAGCATCTAACTTTTAAGTAAACTCTATCATTTCTCGTTCTTCGCAAATTTAAAATCTCAAATAATGAGATCCGCGGATGCTTAGCCGTATAATCAAGCCGCGCGTATATAAAGTCAATTACGGGAACTTGCAAATTCTTGGATAAGAATTCGCGTTTTCTAGCTCCTTGTGTAAGAGACTAGCACGAGCTTATGGATTATAATTGGTTAAGGGAGCAAGCTAGGGCTCAACACGCCCGGATCAAGTCAAAATTTTATTCCTACTCTCACCAGCAGAAAAGTCAACATTATGTCAAAATTATTATATTTTTGTAATTTTTTTTTTAAATTTTTCTCATTTTTTTGTGCTTTTTTCGTTAAAATTTTTTCAAATTTTTCGGAAAAACGGGGTTGCGTGAGTACTCGGCAAAATGCAAGGTAAAAATCGAATCGAAAGATTCACCCCCCAGACTAAAGTGAAACATTGTCCTCAATGTTTCGAAGGTAAGGGTAACCTACGTAAATCTAAGGCCATTTATTAGGTATGCCAAATAGATAAACGTTAAATGAAACGATTAGGATATGAGAGAAGCATCGAAAAATGAAACTCAAGTGGAGGAAGAACAAGCACGACGAGCACGAGAGTCTTCATTTTCGGACAATCTGGACATAAAACACAAGCACAAACACGAAACACAAGAAAATGGAAGAGGTAACCCTCCTCATGGTTATTTATTAGTAAAAGAAAATAAAAGGAAAAAGATAAAAAGGATAAGCATGGGGTGCCTCCCACGAAGCGCTTTGTTTTTGTTTATCGAGTCACGTAGCTTGACTCGCTCCCCGATGAGATACCCACGGCTTTAAGTAGTAGAAATGCCAGGGTCAAAGATGAAATCTTCACTCTTGATGGAGTGAAAAAGAAGAGAAATCACATTAAAGCTCGACGGGGTAATATCAAGGACAACCACGGGAGGGAGGGTGGGGATCATGTTAGCAATAAGTAGACTCTCCTGATAGAAATCTTCTCCTCCCGGGTCAAGAAAAGTGTCCTCATTCCCAGTATGAAACGATAGCAAACCTAATCTTCATGAAGAATATGGGTTTTTGATCAGAAATAAGCAAAGGGGATTCATTTTCTTCCTGAATTAAAAGTTCCTTAGTGGAAGGAGACTTAAAATTCTCGTCTAGAGTCAATTTCATCAAAGGATGAATTTTATCATCATCGAGTATACCTGGATTAAACACTTTGTCTTCACATGAAAACTTAGCAGGGTACTTGATGGAAGACTCAAAGGAGAAAAATAAATCACCCTCGGGGGAATGAGGAAATAAATCATTTTGTTCAATTGTAGTTTCAATTACGGTTTCCAAGTTAGGTTCTTTGTCATTAATGTTTTTATCTTTAGAAAGTTTGCCATATAAAAGATTTTTCCATTCTGTTTGATCGGCCCTAAAATCGAAAAGATCATCATTACTTTGGAAATCCTTAAGCTCGGAGTAAGAATCAAGTGATGGAGCATGATACAAAAGATTTTTGACGTCTTCACGGGCTGCATGAAAGTCAAAGAGATCATTATCGTCGTCTAATAGAAATGGATCGTCATGAGCGAGTTCATCGGCGAACTCCTCGGGATAAGAATCACATTTAGACGGATCACGGTTTAACAAAAATTCTAATTCTTTCAAATCAGATTCAAAGTCAAAGAGATCGTCCATATCCCCCGGTGGGATTGGATCGATGTGAGTGAGTTCATCGGCGAACTCCTCAAGCAGAGAATCGACTCTAGAAGTGGTACTGCCACTACTTAGCTCATTTGACTTAGAATTGATAATATGAACGGATTCAGATGGCTTATAATCTGGAGGGAGTAAAGGTGACGGCTCATTATATAACATCTCTTCAAGTGAACGAATATCTCCCTCCGGATCCAAGACGGTAGCATCAATTTCCGGTGAAATTGACTCATCATGAAATAAGACCTCGAGCTCTTCCTTAGTGAAAACACTTTCCTCAACCGGTGTGAGAGAAGGGGAAGAGTCGGAAAGGACTGGTTCAGACGTAGGAGTGGGATTGCCACTCAAAAATTCAAGAACTTTTTGAGCATACTCCTCAGAAGCAACGTCAATAACATCAATTTGGTTAACCGATACACAATTGGAGGAGTATCTCGCGGTTTGATCGAGATTAAACGTAACGACTTCATTTCCAACTCGGAGGGTAATCTCTTCATCGTAAACATCAATCAACGCGCGGCCCGTCCTTAGGAATCCTCTCCCGAGAATGAGAGGAACCCGTGGATTAGCATCGAAATCGACAATCACAAAATCGGCAGGGAAGTGGAACTTTCCAACGTTCACGAAAACGTCTTCGGCTATACCGAGAGGATGAGAAGTAGAACGATCCGCGAGCTCAAGAGTCATGCGCGTCGGGGTGAGCTCGGGAAGTGAAAGTTTCTTCCAGATGGATAACGGCATAAGGTTAATGCTAGCACCAAGATCGGCCAGGGCGAAGCATTGAACCATACCCGGGAAATTGCAAGGGATCAAGAATTTGCCGGGGTCTCCGAGCTTTTCGGGAAGCTTCTTAAGGAGGACCACTGAGCAATGTTCGTTCAAGGGCATTTTGGTCATTTCGAACAATTTGTCTTTATTAGTTAATAAGCTTTCAATCATAGACGCAAACTTTGGCATTAGAAGAATAGCATCCGCGAGACTGATATCGAAATGTATATCTTGGAAAATCTGATAGAACTTCTCCATTTGTTGTTGATTTTTGTCACGGAGCTTTTGTTCAGTGAGTCTAGACGGATAAGGAAGTTTGGTCTTAACGGGAATTTCTTGATCACAAACGACTTTCTCTTTTTGCTTAGATGGTTGGAAAACCGGAGGTTGGATGTCTTCAGTCCTTCCGTTGTTAGTAGGAAGTTCCGTATCCGTTGTCGCCTCGGTTTCACGGCCGACTACTTTATGAGGAATGGAAGAAGAAACGGGAGTCGGAGTCGGAGCCGTGGGTCCATCATACTTAACACCATTATGAGTCGTGATCGCCTTAGCATCGCCCCTCGGGTTGGCGATCGTATTGCTTGGGAGAGTAGAGGAAGTACCCGAGCCCGAGGGTCGATCATTTAAAGACTTCTTGATTTCAGTTAATTCCTTAATTAATATCCTTGTTGTATCTTCATGATTTTTATTGATCATTTGTTGATTTTGAATATCAAGAACTAAACGTTTCAACAACTCATCAGTGGGCGATGGATTTTGAGCAGCATTTTGATTTTGATAAAAGTTTTGCCCCGGGTTGTTTTGAAAACGTTGACCATAATTAGCAAAATTTCCTTGATTAGCATTATTTCCTTGATTAAAATTCCCATAATTTTGAAAATTCCCATGATTAAAATTCCCTTGATTAGCATTTTGACAATTTCCTTGAAAATTCCCTTGATTTCCATAATTAAAATTTCCTTGATTTTGATAAAAATTCCCTTGATTCGGGCCTTGATTTTGAAAATTTCCCTGATTTTGAAAATCCCGATTTTGTGATTGATTGAAATTACCCTGATTTTGATTAGTAAAACCCTGATTGACCCTAGCTTGATTTTGATTTGGTTGATTATTCTTATTAAGCACATTTGGGTTCGGGTTGTTGAAACCGGGTGGTCCAAGGTAGTTGTTAGAACGGTAGCTGAGGAGATTACGGTCTCCTTGTGGTTGGTAAACGTTACCTCCCGTATTTGCGGCGTAGACGTTCTCTTGAGTGTAGCCACCGGCGGCTGGGCACTCGTAATACGGATGTGGACCACCGCAAGTCTCACAACTTGGGTTAATAGCGTAAACGGGTTGGGCCGGTTTTTCTTTTTCTTTGACGAGAAGACCAATTTGTTTGGTAAGAGTCGTAAGAACATTCATCACATCATCATTAGGTTTGCTATTAGTACTCGAGACTTGGGTTTTGCATCTAGAACTCCTCACTTTTGCTTTGTTTTCAATGATGGTGAAAGCTTCTTGAGTGTTTCTAGACAACAGATTTCCACCCGCAGCAGCATTGAGAGAATCTTGATCGGCGGGATTCAATCCATTATAGAAAGTATCGATCTGATGCAAGTCGGAAAACCCGTGAATAGGACATTTTTCGAGCAAATCCTTAAATCTATCCCACGCTTCACTGAATGATTCATCAAAACCTTGTTGGAATTGGAAAATCTGAGTTCGGAGATTAGAAGTTTTGGAAGGAGGATAGAAATGATTGATGAACTTGTTAGCTAGATCATTCCAAGTATGAATTGAGTTCGGTGGTTCCTTTTCTAGCCAAGTACGGGCGGCTCCTTTGAGCGAAAAGGGAAACAATTTCATTTTAATCACATCATAAGGAACTTGATTGATCTTAATTTTTTCAGCAATGTCGGTGAAATTCCTAATGTGAACGTAAGGGTCTTCGTGATCAAAACCGTGAAAGGATATACCCGTGATAAGATTGAGTAACCCGTGATTAATTTCAAATTGGTTTGCGGTGATATCGGGAATCACGATGGCCCTCCTAACACCTTGGAAGGGTGAATGGAGTTGTTCTTCCATCGGACGTAAATCATAAACCGGTTGGGGGTCCCATCGGAGGGATCCCGTTTTGTTGTGCACCACCCACCGGCGGGGGTACAACATTTTGACCGTTATTATTCATTTCCTCAACGGTTGGGAAAGGAATACGATTGTTTTGACGGATAATTCGTTCGAGATTCGAAAGAGGAGAAAGTAAGTCGTTTGACGAAGAACGGGTGTTCATACACCGAAACGAAAACGAAAATCAAAAGAAACAAAAAAAAACAACTTTGAGGTTAAAATTATTTTTGGGTTTTTTAAGTATTAAAGCAAAACAAAGAAAACAACAACAAAAACTACTTTTATTTTATTTTTGGTAACCGCTACGTTAACTGATGAGTGCGCAAACACTCATCATTTTTGGTCAAATCTGAAACGCAAAACATCTGAAAACACGCAAAAATGCATCAAAATGATGAAAATATCCAAGGATCGTGTTTTATGTGTCTCAAATGCAAAATGTTTAAAAACAAATGAAAATCGAGCAAAGTTTGCATAATTGGCAGTTTCAGTCCCCCAAGTTTCAAAAATTGGCAAAACTAGTCCCTGGAGTTTGAAAATGTGGAGTTTTATCATTCAAGGTCCCTGGAATGTTTTAAGTTGTCAATTGTGGTCCTTGAATGAATTTTTGGGTAATTGGCAAAACAGGTCCCTGAACTTTGGGAAATTTACAAAAATGGTCCTTGGGTATTTGAAAAAAATGAAAAATGGAATTTTGGTCCTTGTGTTATTGGAAATTGGCATGTTTGGTCCTTGTAATATCTTTGGAGGACTTACATATTCAGTCCTTGATCTTTGGCTACATTACACAAATGGTCCTTGTGATTATCATAAACCAAACGGACCTTTGTATATGTACAAACCAAATCCAGTCCAAAAAACCCAAACACAAACTATCCAACCCAAGCCCTTTTCCACCTTTGGCCCAAATCTTCCACCCATAGCCCAACAACCCTTTTTATATAAAAATCCCACCCCGTTTTTATATCTTTCCCAGGGTCAAACAGTCAAAACTCTTCCTCCCCTTTTCTCTTCTTCCCCACGTGGCGTCTGCTAAACACAGGTACTCTCCTCCATGCTTCCACTCACTCAACACCTCACCATGCTTCCCCCCCACCTTTAGCTAATCCTCCAAGAAGCACTTTTTGCCTTCCTATCCACTCTCCAAGCCAACCCCGAAGCTTATTAAAGACAATTTTTTGCTCCAAATCCATTTGACGTTTAGATCATTTCCACCCAATCCAATGGTGGGATATTAATCCATAAAGCGTGCAAGAAGTCATGCAACCCTAAAGGATGCCACTATAAGAATAACAATATGGAGACAGCCAACACCTAGTTATAATTTTAGTTTATGTTTAGCCTCGTTTGAGTAATTTTCTTCAAGTTTACCTTTAAACTTTTTAATAGTCTCTCCAAGTGTTGTTTAAGCTTTTCAAATGTATTGTAACTCTTTTTGATAAATCAATTTCAAGTTCAAGTGATAAATTCGATTTGTGTAAACTTTCCTCAAAATTTCATGTTATGGTTTAATGCTTACAATTGTTGTTGTTATGGACTTAGTTAGTAAACTTAAGCACCCAGGAAGCTTATAAAAGCTTCTAGTAACTTTAAAATTCAGTTTAGAATCAAAAATCAAAAATACCACAAAAATACATAAAATACAAATTAATTCAAAAATCAGTGGTGATGGTGATCCAAGCTGGAGCATGGTGAATTGTGGATGGCCTTGGGTTAGTGAACCTGTGGAGGTTCTATAGGTAGTGGTTTGGATCTTAGTTCTTGGTTTTTGCTTGGGCTGCTCAGTTGTAAGCTTGTTCCCAATTTTTTCATTTCAATTTCTTGGTAGTGTAATCTGAGTAGTTTATGTGTTTTTGTGTTTGTTTGTGGTCAATTAGTCATAATCAAGCTTAAAAACTAGGAGTTGTTTGTTGAAATTCAAAGTTGTCATAGGAACACTTTTTCACAGTTTAATACCAATTGTGCTAAATCCTTGTTTTCTGCTTATGTTATTGCTATTTCATGCTTGTGTGATCAATTTTTAGTGATAATAAGTAGGATTGAATCTGTGTTGGTGATTAAATGACCTATCCTCTTTGAAAATAAAAGTCTAGGCAGTTTTAAGGAGTGTTTGGTATTACTTGTATTTCTAAGTTACATTGTGTTGTGGCTGTGAATTTTACTTTTTTCTTGCATCTTTGGTCTAACTTAGGTCTTAGAAACCATAAAAACCAGTCCTTGTGTGAGAAAAAGTCAAAATCATCTTATACCATAATCATTCAGTTAACTGTGGGAATTTGAGGATTTTCAACACTCATTCTGGTTACAAGAGTTGTTAAGCTAGTATAATTTCACCTCATTACATCTTAAAACATCATTTCTAGTAAGCTAGATTGAATCAAAATCCATAAAAGTCAAAGCTTCTAAGAAAATCAAAAAGTCAAAAAAGCAAGGCTGCAGTTTTTGAATTAAAATTGGAATTTCATTTAAGCTTCATTATTTGGATTCATAATCTGAGATCTTGGGAATTTGATAATTGATTGGTGGTCTTTAACTAAGATTTTTGTGAATTTTTGATAAGCTCATCTAACTGCTTATTTGGACCTAAACTTAAGCCATTTTTTTGAAAACCTCCCCTGCACACAGGGGTGGAGCAGTTTTCTTTTGATCATAAGTTGGTGAATTCTTGGCCATTTGTTGAAATTTTTGTTGTTTTGGAATCTCACCCAGGTTGTCTTTGCACTTGTGCTTTTTGTTTCACAATTATTGCTTGCCAGGTGCTTAATTATAAGCCTTCTTTTGGCTTATTCTTGGACTGTTGTTGTTGTTAACTCAGTATGTACTGAGTGTGTGTGATTTGTCTTTCTTCTGGTTAATTGTTGTTGTTCTTGATTCCATTGTTGTTATTAGTCATCATTATTGTTGTTTATCTGTTTGATTAAGCTCTTGGAAGCTTAACTGCTTATTTGAGTTTTTTTTTGCTTTTGTGTTTGCTGCTTGTGTTGTTCTTGACAGTCTTGTTTGCTGTTCTTGTTGTTATTAAATTTTTGTGGTTGTCTCTGTTGTTGTTGTGTTTGCTGCTTGTTGTTGTTGTTGTATTGCTTATACAAGCATTAAACTTGGTTAAGCTCATTTGAGTAGTGAAATTAGTTAGCAGTTTCAAAGAGAAAAAGAAAACAAATTTTGGAACACAAAAACTAATTTGACTCTTTAATCTGTTTGAAATCAAATTCTGTTGTGTGATTCTGTTTCCAAAAGTTTGAGTTTGTGTTTGTGTGTTAGTGCTTGTTTGACTTGTGTATAATCAGTGAACAAAGAAAGAAAATTTGAAAAAAAAAAATGTTTTGTAAAAAGGTAAAGGTCAGGGGTCGAACCCCTGACCTTTAGCTTACAAGCATACACAACACACACGGCCAAACCAGTTGCCCTAGGGACTTCTCATTGTTATCCCTTGCATTTTATTTATTTATAGTAGTATGAGTGTTTAAGCTTATTTTAGCTCATCAATTTAATTTCTGCTTATTAATAAGCATTTAGGACTTTTCCAATTTTTCCTAGGCTTCTTTCATTGTAAAGAATTTATAGAAAAAATTTCAGATTTATTTAAATCAGTTTAGTATTTATTTTGATTTAATATAGTTTAAATAGTTTTTAATTAATAATAATTATTTAAATAATCTAATAAATATTTTTCTTTTTCCAATAATTTTCTTTTATCATTAGGTTTGTAAAAAAGTAATTTTCATATCCGTAGGTTTTTTTTATTTCTTTAAACTCGCGTTTTATTTTGTGCATTAACGTAGATTTTAAATTAACTTTCGCGTTTTTAGATTTTAAACGTTTCTAGCTAACTTCCTTTCACGTTCTAGTTCTTTTAGCTTATTTAAGCTATTCCTTTTATTCCTTAGTGTAAGATCAATCAAAACCCTTTCCCATCATCGTTTCATAATCACTTGATCTCATCCGTTTTCGATACAATTCACTCCTCGTCGGGATTTTAAACGACCCGAGGAATCTCTATACTCCTTTGGCTATTGCATTGATTCTTAGATAGTTGACTTTAGTTGACCAATTACTTGGCTGACTTTTGTTGGCTGTTTCAGGATCAATCAAATTTTGGCGCCGCTGCCGGGGAGGCGTGTCGCGTGTCTTGAACGTGTTGTAGTATCGTGTTTTTGAAACACAACTTGTGTATATAATCTATCCCTTGTATATTTACCGTATATATATATATATCGTATTTTCATCTTTCAAAAACATAAAAAACACAAAAATATTTTCAATTTTCTCTTTTTGTTTCTAATCATCATACCGCCTACTAAGCAAAAAGAAAAAGATCACTTGTCCCACCGTATTAACCAAACATCTA
>LBNU01022302.1:64982-85643 GCA_014162995.1 Artemisia annua
GGCAACGACTCCCATAAAGTAAGGTACAATTGCTCTCAAAGAGTGACCCTTTAGGGACAACGGCTCTTATCATGTAAGGAACAAATTGCCTTCTTAAATTTAGCCTTTAGGAACAACGGATCTCATCATATAAGTGTCAATTGCTCTTATCAAGTGTGCAAGCATTAGGGACAACGGCTATCATCATGTAAAGGGCAATTGCTCTCATCAAGTGAACAAAGCGTTTAGGGACAACGACTCCCATAAAGTAAGGTACAATTGCTCTTAAAGAGTGAGCCTTTATGGAAAACGGCTCTTATCATGTAAGAAACAAATTGCCTTCTTAAATTAAACCTTTTGGAACAACGGATCTCATCATGTAAGTGTCAATTGCTCTTATCAAGTGTGCAAGCATTAGGGAGAACGGCTATCATCATGTAAAGGGCAATTGCTCTCATCAAGTAAGCAAGCGTTTAGGGACAACAGCTCCCATAAAGTAAGGTACAATTGCTCTCAAAGAGTGAGCCTTTAGGGACAACGGCTCTTATCATGTAAGGAAAAAATTGCCTTCTTAAATTTAGCCTTTAGGAACAACGGATCTCATCATGTAAGTGTCAATTGCTTTTATCAAGTGTGCAAGCATTAGGGACAACGACTATCATCATGTAAAGGGCAATTCCTCTCATCTAGTGAACAAGCGTTTAGGGACAACGGCTCCCATAAAGTAAGCTACAATTGCTCTCAAAGATTGATCCTTTAGGGACACGGATCCTATCATGTAATGGACAAATTGCCCTCATAAAGTTAGCCTTTAGGGACGACGGATCTCATTATGTAAGTGAAAATTGCTCTTATCAAGATTGCAAGCATTAGGGACAATGGCTATCATCATGTAAAGGGCAATTGCTCTCATCAAGTGAGCAAGCGTTTAGGGACAACGGCTCCCATAAAGTAAGGTACAATTGCTCTCAACAAGTGAGCCTTTAGGGACAACGGCTCTTATCATGTAAGGGACAAATTGCCCTCATAAAGTTAGCCTTTAGGGACAACGGATCTCATCATGTAAGTGACAATTGCTCTTATCAAGTGTGCAAGCATTAGGGACAACGGCTATCATCATGTAAAGGGCAATTGCTCTCATCAAGTGAGCAAGCGTTTAGGGACAACGGCTCCCATAAAGTAAGGTACAATTGCTCTCAACAAGTGAGCCTTTAGGGACAACGGCTCTTATCATGTAAGGGACAAATTGCCCTCATAAAGTTAGCCTTTAGGGACAACGGATCTCATCATGTAAGTGACAATTGCTCTTATCAAGTGTGCAAGCATTAGGGACAACGGCTATCATCATGTAAAGGGCAATTGCTCTCATCAAGTGAGCAAGCGTTTAGGGACAACGGCTCCCATAAAGTAAGGTACAATTGCTCTCAACAAGTGAGCCTTTAGGGACAACGGCTCTTATCATGTAAGGGACAAATTGCCCTCATAAAGTTAGCCTTTAGGGACAACGGATCTCATCATGTAAGTGACAATTGCTCTTATCAAGTGTGCAAGCATTAGGGACAACGGCTATCATCATGTAAAGGGCAATTGCTCTCATCAAGTGAGCAAGCGTTTAGGGACAACGGCTCCCATAAAGTAAGGTACAATTGCTCTCAACAAGTGAGCCTTTAGGGACAACGGCTCTTATCATGTAAGGGACAAATTGCCCTCATAAAGTTAGCCTTTAGGGACAACGGATCTCATCATGTAAGTGACAATTGCTCTTATCAAGTGTGCAAGCATTAGGGACAACGGCTATCATCATGTAAAGGGCAATTGCTCTCATCAAGTGAGCAAGCGTTTAGGGACAACGGCTCCCATAAAGTAAGGTACAATTGCTCTCAACAAGTGAGCCTTTAGGGACAACGGCTCTTATCATGTAAGGGACAAATTGCCCTCATAAAGTTAGCCTTTAGGGACAACGGATCTCATCATGTAAGTGACAATTGCTCTTATCAAGTGTGCAAGCATTAGGGACAACGGCTATCATCATGTAAAGGGCAATTGCTCTCATCAAGTGAGCAAGCGTTTAGGGACAACGGCTCCCATAAAGTAAGGTACAATTGCTCTCAACAAGTGAGCCTTTAGGGACAACGGCTCTTATCATGTAAGGGACAAATTGCCCTCATAAAGTTAGCCTTTAGGGACAACGGATCTCATCATGTAAGTGACAATTGCTCTTATCAAGTGTGCAAGCATTAGGGACAACGGCTATCATCATGTAAAGGGCAATTGCTCTCATCAAGTGAGCAAGCGTTTAGGGACAACGGCTCCCGTAAAGTAAGGTACAATTGCTCTCAAAGAGTGATCCTTTAGGGAAAACGGATCTTATCATGTAAGGGACAAATTGCCCTCATAAAGTTAGCCTTTAGGGACAACGGATCTCATTATGTAAGTGAAAATTGCTCTTATCAAGATTGCAAGCATTAGAGACAACGGCTATCATCATGTAAAGGGCAATTGCTCTCATCAAGTGAGCAAGCGTTAGGGACAACGGCTCCCATAAAGTAAGGTACAATTGCTCTCAAAGATTGAGCCTTTAGGGACAACGGCTCTTATCAAGTAAGGAACAAATTGCCTTCTTAAATTTAGCCTTTAGGAACAACGGATCTCATCATGTAAGTATCAAGTGTGCAAGCATTAGGGACAACGACTATCATCATGTAAAGGGCAATTGCTCTCATCAAGTGAATAAGCGTTTAGGGACAACGGCTCCCATAAAGTAAGGTACAATTGCTCTCAAAGATTGACCCTTTAGGGACAACGGCTCTTATCATGTAAGGAACAAATTGCCTTCTTAAATTTAGCCTTTAGGAACAACTGATCTCATCATGTAAATGTCAATTGCTTTTATCAAGTGTTCAAGCATTAGGGACAACGACTATCATCATGTAAAGGGCAATTGCTCTCATCAAGTGAGCAAGCGTTTAGGGACAACGGCTCCCATAAAGTAAGGTACAATTGCTCTCAAAGAGTGAGCCTTTAGGGACAACGGCTCTTATCATGTAAGGAACAAATTGCCTTCTTAAATTTAGCCTTTAGGAACAACGGATCTCATCATGTAAGTGTCAATTGCTCTTATCAAGTGTGCAAGCATTAGGGACAACGGCTATCATCATGTAAAGGGCAATTGCTCTCATCAAGTGAGCAAGCGTTTAGGGACAACGGCTCCCATAAAGTAAGGTACAATTGCTCTCAAAGAGTGAGCCTTTAGGGACAACGGCTCTTATCATGTAAGGAACAAATTGCCTTCTTAAATTTAGCCTTTAGGAACAACGGATCTCATCATGTAAGTGTCAATTGCTCTTATCAAGTGTGCAAGCATTAGGGACAACGGCTATCATCATGTAAAGGGCAATTGCTCTCATCAAGTGAGCAAGCGTTTAGGGACAACGGCTCCCATAAAGTAAGGTACAATTGCTCTCAAAGAGTGAGCCTTTAGGGACAACGGCTCTTATCATGTAAGGAACAAATTGCCTTCTTAAATTTAGCCTTTAGGAACAACGGATCTCATCATGTAAGTGTCAATTGCTCTTATCAAGTGTGCAAGCATTAGGGACAACGGCTATCATCATGTAAAGGGCAATTGCTCTCATCAAGTGAGCAAGCGTTTAGGGACAACGGCTCCCATAAAGTAAGGTACAATTGCTCTCAAAGAGTGAGCCTTTAGGGACAACGGCTCTTATAATGTAAGGAACAAATTGCCTTCTTAAATTTAGCCTTTAGGAACAACGGATCTCATCATGTAAGTGTCAATTGCTTTTATCAAGTGTGCAAGCATTAGGGACAACGACTATCATCATATAAAGGGCAATTGCTCTCATCAAGTGAACAAGCGTTTAGGGACAACGGCTCCCATAAAGTAAGGTACAATTGCTCTCAAAGAGTGAGCCTTTAGGGACAACGGTTCTTATCATGTAAGGAACAAATTGCCTTCTTATATTTAGCCTTTAGGAACAACGGATCTCATCATGTAAGTGTCAATTGCTTTTATCAAGTGTGCAAGCATTAGGGACAACGACTATCATCATGTAAAGGGCAATTGCTCTCATCAAGTGAACAAGCGTTAAGGGACAACAGCTCCCATAAAGTAAGGTACAATTGCTCTCAAAAAGTGAGCCTTTAGGGACAACGGCTCTTATCATGTAAGGAACAAATTGCCTTCTTAAATTTAGCCTTTAGGAACAACGGATCTCATTATGTTAGTGTCAATTGCTCTTATCAAGTGTGCAAGCATTAGGGACAACGACTATCATCATGTAAAGGGCAACTGCTCTCATTAAGTGAACAAAGCGTTTAGGGACAACGGCCCCCATAAAGTAAGGTACAATTGCTCTCAAAGAGTGAGCCTTTAGGGAAAACGGCTCTTATTATGTAAGGAAAAAATTGCCTTCTTAAATTTAGCCATTAGGAGTAACGGATCTCATCATGTAAGTGTCAATTGCTCTTATCAAGTGTGCAAGCATTAGGGACAACGGCTATCATCATGTAAAGGGCAATTGCTTTCATCAAGTGAGCAAGCGTTTAGGGACAACGGCTCCCATAAAGTAAGGTAAAATTGCTCTCAAGAGTGAGCCTTTAGGGACAATGGCTCTTATCATCTAAGGAACACATTGCCTTCTTTAATTTAGCATTTTGGAACAACGGATCTCACCAAGTAAGTGTCAATTTCTCTTATCAAGTGTGCAAGCATTAGGGACAACGGCTATCATCATGTAAAGGGCAATTGCTCTCATAAAGTGAGCAAGCGTTTAGGGACAACGGCTCCCATAAAGTAAGGTAAAATTGCTCTCAAGAGTGAGCCTTTAGGGACAATGGCTCTTATCATGTAAGGAACAAATTGCCTTCTTAAATTTAGCATTTTGAACAACGGATCTCATAATGTAAGTGTCAATTGCTCTTATCAAGTGTGCAAGCATTAGGGACAACGACTATCATCATGTAAAGGGCAATTGCTCTCATCAAGTGAACAAAGCGTTTAGGGACAACGGCTCCCATAAAGTAAGGTACAATTGCTCTCAAAGAGTGAGCCTTTAGGGAAAACGGCTCTTATCATGTAAGGAAAAAATTCCCTTCTTAAATTTAGCCTTTAGGAATAACGGATCTCATCATGTAAGTGTCAATTGCTCTTATCAAGTGTGCAAGCATTAGGGACAACGGCTATCTTCATGTAAAGGGCAATTGCTTTCATCAAGTGAGCAAGCGTTTAAGGACAACGTCTCCCATAAAGTAAGGTAAAATTGCTCTCAAGAGTGAGCCTTTAGGGACAATGGGTCTTATCATGTAAGGAACAAATTGCCTTCTTAAATTTAGCATTTTGGAACAACGGATCTCATCATGTAAGTGTCAATTGCTCTTATCAAGTGTGCAAGCATTAGGGACAACGGCTATCATCATGTAAAGGGCAATTGCTCTCATCAAGTGAGCAAGCGTTTAGGGACAACGGCTCCCATAAAGTAAGGTAAAATTGCTCTCAAGAGTGAGCCTTTAGGGACAATGGCTCTTATCATGTAAGGAACAAATTGCCCTCATAAAGTTAGCCTTTAGGGACGACGGATCTCATTATGTATGTGAAAATTGCTCTTATCAAGATTGCACGCATTAGGGATAATGGCTATCATCATGTAAAGGGCAATTGCTCTCATCAAGTGAGCAAGCGTTTAGGGACAACGGCTCCCATAAAGTAAGGTACAATTGCTCTCAAAGAGTGATCCTTTAGGGACACGGATCTTATCATGTAATGGACAAATTGCCCTCATAAAGTTTGCCTTTAGGGACGACGGATCTCATTATGTAAGTGAAAATTGCTCTTATCAAGATTGCACGCATTAGGGACAATGGCTATCATCATGTAAAGGGCAATTGCTCTCATCAAGTGAGCAAGCGTTTAGGGACAACGACTCCCATAAAGTAAGGTACAATTGCTCTCAAAGAGTGACCCTTTAGGGACAACGACTCTTATCATGTAAGGAACAAATTGCCTTCATAAATTTAGCCTTTAGGAACAACTGATCTCATCATGTAAATGTCAATTGCTTTTATCAAGTGTTCAAGCATTAGGGACAATGACTATCATCATGTAAAGGGCAATTGCTCTCATCAAGTGAACAAGCGTTAGGGACAACGGCTCCCATAAAGTAAGGTACAATTGCTCTCAAAGATTGAGCCTTTAGGGACAACGACTCTTATCAAGTAAGGAACAAATTGCCTTCTTAAATTTAGCCTTTAGGACCAACGGATCTCATGATGTAAGTATCAAGTGTGCAAGCATTAGGGACAACGACTATCATCATGTAAAGGGCAATTGCTCTCATCAAGTGAGCAAGCGTTTAGGGACAACGGCTCCCATAAAGTAAGGTACAATTGCTCTCAAAGAGTGAGCCTTTAGGGACAACGGCTCTTATCATGTAAGGAACAAATTGCCTTCTTAAATTTAGCCTTTAGGAACAACGGATCTCATCATGTAAGTGTCAATTGCTCTTATCAAGTGTGCAAGCATTAGGGACAACGGCTATCATCATGTAAAGGGCAATTGCTCTCATCAAGTGAGCAAGCGTTTAGGGACAACGGCTCCCATAAAGTAAGGTACAATTGCTCTCAAAGAGTGAGCCTTTAGGGACAACGGCTCTTATCATGTAAGGAACAAATTGCCTTCTTAAATTTAGCCTTTAGGAACAACGGATCTCATCATGTAAGTGTCAATTGCTCTTATCAAGTGTGCAAGCATTAGGGACAACGGCTATCATCATGTAAAGGGCAATTGCTCTCATCAAGTGAGCAAGCGTTTAGGGACAACGGCTCCCATAAAGTAAGGTACAATTGCTCTCAAAGAGTGAGCCTTTAGGGACAACGGCTCTTATCATGTAAGGAACAAATTGCCTTCTTAAATTTAGCCTTTAGGAACAACGGATCTCATCATGTAAGTGTCAATTGCTCTTATCAAGTGTGCAAGCATTAGGGACAACGGCTATCATCATGTAAAGGGCAATTGCTCTCATCAAGTGAGCAAGCGTTTAGGGACAACGGCTCCCATAAAGTAAGGTACAATTGCTCTCAAAGAGTGAGCCTTTAGGGACAACGGCTCTTATCATGTAAGGAACAAATTGCCTTCTTAAATTTAGCCTTTAGGAACAACGGATCTCATCATGTAAGTGTCAATTGCTCTTATCAAGTGTGCAAGCATTAGGGACAACGGCTATCATCATGTAAAGGGCAATTGCTCTCATCAAGTGAGCAAGCGTTTAGGGACAACGGCTCCCATAAAGTAAGGTACAATTGCTCTCAAAGAGTGAGCCTTTAGGGACAACGGCTCTTATCATGTAAGGAACAAATTGCCTTCTTAAATTTAGCCTTTAGGAACAACGGATCTCATCATGTAAGTGTCAATTGCTCTTATCAAGTGTGCAAGCATTAGGGACAACGGCTATCATCATGTAAAGGGCAATTGCTCTCATCAAGTGAGCAAGCGTTTAGGGACAACGGCTCCCATAAAGTAAGGTACAATTGCTCTCAAAGAGTGAGCCTTTAGGGACAACGGCTCTTATCATGTAAGGAACAAATTGCCTTCTTAAATTTAGCCTTTAGGAACAACGGATCTCATCATGTAAGTGTCAATTGCTCTTATCAAGTGTGCAAGCATTAGGGACAACGGCTATCATCATGTAAAGGGCAATTGCTCTCATCAAGTGAGCAAGCGTTTAGGGACAACGGCTCCCATAAAGTAAGGTACAATTGCTCTCAAAGAGTGAGCCTTTAGGGACAACGGCTCTTATCATGTAAGGAACAAATTGCCTTCTTAAATTTAGCCTTTAGGAACAACGGATCTCATCATGTAAGTGTCAATTGCTCTTATCAAGTGTGCAAGCATTAGGGACAACGGCTATCATCATGTAAAGGGCAATTGCTCTCATCAAGTGAGCAAGCGTTTAGGGACAACGGCTCCCATAAAGTAAGGTACAATTGCTCTCAAAGAGTGAGCCTTTAGGGACAACGGCTCTTATCATGTAAGGAACAAATTGCCTTCTTAAATTTAGCCTTTAGGAACAACGGATCTCATCATGTAAGTGTCAATTGCTCTTATCAAGTGTGCAAGCATTAGGGACAACGGCTATCATCATGTAAAGGGCAATTGCTCTCATCAAGTGAGCAAGCGTTTAGGGACAACGGCTCCCATAAAGTAAGGTACAATTGCTCTCAAAGAGTGAGCCTTTAGGGACAACGGCTCTTATCATGTAAGGAACAAATTGCCTTCTTAAATTTAGCCTTTAGGAACAACGGATCTCATCATGTAAGTGTCAATTGCTCTTATCAAGTGTGCAAGCATTAGGGACAACGGCTATCATCATGTAAAGGGCAATTGCTCTCATCAAGTGAGCAAGCGTTTAGGGACAACGGCTCCCATAAAGTAAGGTACAATTGCTCTCAAAGAGTGAGCCTTTAGGGACAACGGCTCTTATCATGTAAGGAACAAATTGCCTTCTTAAATTTAGCCTTTAGGAACAACGGATCTCATCATGTAAGTGTCAATTGCTCTTATCAAGTGTGCAAGCATTAGGGACAACGGCTATCATCATGTAAAGGGCAATTGCTCTCATCAAGTGAGCAAGCGTTTAGGGACAACGGCTCCCATAAAGTAAGGTACAATTGCTCTCAAAGAGTGAGCCTTTAGGGACAACGGCTCTTATCATGTAAGGAACAAATTGCCTTCTTAAATTTAGCCTTTAGGAACAACGGATCTCATCATGTAAGTGTCAATTGCTCTTATCAAGTGTGCAAGCATTAGGGACAACGGCTATCATCATGTAAAGGGCAATTGCTCTCATCAAGTGAACAAGCGTTTAGGGACAACGGTTCCCATAAAGTAAGGTACAATTGCTCTCAAAGAGTGATCCTTTAGGGACAATGGCTCTTATCATGTAAGGAACAAATTGCCTTCTTAAATTTAGCATTTTGGAACAACGGATCTCATCATGTAAGTGAAAATTGCTCTTATCAAGATTGCAAGCATTAGTGACAACGGCTATCATCATGTAAAGGGCAATTGCTCTCATCAAGTGAGCAAGCGTTTAGGGACAACGGCTCCCATAAAGTAAGCTACAATTGCTCTCAAAGAGTGAGCCTTTAGTGAAAACGGCTCTTATCATGTAAGGAAAAAATTGCCTTCTTAAATTTAGCCTTTAGGAATAACGGATCTCATCATGTAAGTATCAATTGCTCTTATCAAGTGTGCAAGCATTAGGGACAACGGCTATCTTCATGTAAAGGGCAATTGCTTTCATCAAGTGAGCAAGCGTTTAGGGACAACGGCTCCCATAAAGTAAGGTAAAATTGCTCTCAAGAGTGAGCCTTTAGGGACAACGGCTCTTATCATGTAAGGAACAAATTGCCTTCTTAAATTTAGCCTTTAGGAACAACGGATCTCATCATGTAAGTGTCAATTGCTCTTATCAAGTGTGCAAGCATTAGGGACAACGGCTATCATCATGTAAAGGGCAATTGCTCTCATCAAGTAAGCAAGCGTTTAGGGACAACGGCTCCCATAAAGTAAGGTAAAATTGCTCTCAAAGAGTGAGCCTTTAGGGACAATGGCTATTATCATGTAAGGAACAAATTGCCTTCTTAAATTTAGCCTTTAGGAATATTCGGTTCAATTGTAAGACATGTGTAGATGATTCTCCAAAATTCATGCATGCAAGTTTGCAATGCTGAGTATGTACCTGGGTAGAGGAACTTATACGGTCTTCGAGGGTTACAGATAAAACAACTTAGAACTGATGCATCTCATCATATTTCCGTTAATCAATCTATGTATTAGTCTAAGAATATGCTTTCAAGAAAGATTTTTGCTTAATAAATCACGTGGTTATCAGAATTGTTACCATTGGTTTTTGAACCTAAACATTTGGCTTAGTCCTGAGCAATTACCGGCTCAGGTTAATAGACACATCAATCCCGTTTGTAGTTTCTATTTGCTATATACCATCAGGATGGTGTTATCAAGTGTTATACTCATTATTTTTCGACTTTAAAAGTTTGGCTACTCCATTAGTGATGTAGTTTGGTAAGAGAACGATTTCAAATCATTGTTATTTTCTATGAGTTTTCACCTCTCAACTCTAATGGAGTTTTAATTTCCCTGGAGTGATGACGAATTATGTAATTTGTGAAGAATATGATATTGGTGTTTCTTTTGGTCCATTTTGTTGCTGCAAGATTTTTACTCTTCATAGATGGTGCAATATGGACTTCCGGATTCTGGTTCGGTGCTTTTCAAGAGGGCGCTTTTCAAGATGGTTCTTTGCTATTGCTGGTTGGAAGATGGATAGTCATGGGATTCATGATTCTTCTTGGTTTTATTCCTAGTTAGTTGATTCTAATGTCTAGATAGAGTTGTTGTGCTATTGGCATGTCTTTAGCACAACCGATTTGTGTGTAGTGGTTGTTCAAGCTTAGCTTGAGGTTAATGTGGTACTTCCGCCACATTCCATTGTACTTAAAACGTTTTGTGTGATTAATATATTTTACCAGGGTGAAACCCTTTTACCCAATTGCTCCCAAAGAGTGAGCCTTTAGGGACAACGGCTCTTAACATGTAAGGGTTTAGGGACAACGGCTCCCATAAAGTAAGGTACAATTGCTCTCAAAAAAGGAGCCTTTAGGGACAACGGCTCTTCTCATGTAAGGAACAAATTGCCTTCTTAAATTTAGCCTTTAGGAACAACGGATCTAATCATGTAAGTGTCAATTGCTCTTATCAAGTGTGCAAGCATTAGGGACAACGGCTATCATCATATAAAGGGCAATCGCTCTCATCAAGTGAGCAAGCTTTTATTTTTTTTGGGTAAAGGGTCTACACCCTGGCAAAATTCATTACACCAAAAAACGTTGAGGTACAATATGACGAGGGTGAATTCCCTCGCCCCCAGTCCCTTAGGACACTTACAAGACACCTATCTAAGAATGGCATACCATTCTTAAAACTAACATGCACAACATGTGCAACTGACCAAAACACCATGCTAAACAAAAGCAACTACTATATGAACAAAAAACTACACCGACTATAAGATTACAAATAAAATTAAGTTCTTGAATCATCACACATCGTCGTAGAAGTCCATAACCTTCAATGATGCAGCATTGGATCATCAATATTGAAATCAGAACATGATATAGATAAAACCAATGTACTCACCAACCAACCACAAGACCCCACCAACAACAAGTCAAAGCATACGCAATATGAACCAAGCTTGAGGATTAAGTGGACTTGTACATACAATAGGGTCCAAACCCTAACATCCATCAAAAGAAAGCAGCTTCGATCCCATGCATAAAATAGAACCATAATATGAAGATCGAACCACCCATAAACGATCCATAGAAAAAAGAATTACTATTGATCGAGTCAAGGATTTTTGAATAAGATACCCGAGAAACTTAACTTACATATACCAATCTTCAAATCACCATAGTAGTCCAAAACTTCCAGCGTCGTCCAAATATACAATATCATGGTCCTCAAATTGAAAATACAGTTCACAAGTTTCACACAACGGTTGGTGAGGGACTCTAAAACCACGGATAGAGCAGCAAGCTCAAAACTCGCTCCAAAGGTGTATGTTGAGATGCAAAACTCAACACCAATAAGAAAAACCAACAAATATTTATAAACCAACTAGCAACTCCTAATCATCAGGAACCACTCGTAGAAGTGGCTCAACATGAGTACCAAGCTTAGATCTGCCAAAGAACGTAGAACACAAAACTTCAATCCAACAGCAACACCATGCTTAAAGACTAGTTTTAGGACGATAATAGGGTTTAACAAACCCACCTTCCAGCAATATCAATCATAGGCCAACCAAATAATCGTACACTAACAGGTCATAGATCGAAAACTAGGGTTTTTTGAATAAGGAGCCCTAAAACTTAACTTCCCAACCATATCAGCATCGATCAATCATCAGAATTATAGCAATAACATCATCGATCAACACCAGATAACAAGAATAGGGTTATCAAAACCCTAACATCCAAATTGACAATCATTCTCTCATAACCCACATACATAACATAGCATCAATAACATGATGTAGGTTTTGAACAAGAATACCCTACAAACTTGACTTACCAATTCTCTCATAAAACCCACGTACAAGAACTAGCATCAGATAATAGAACATGCATGCGATTATAAACCCAAAAAGGTTACCTTCAAATCGTTAAATTAAAACCCTCGAAAAGGGTTTTATTGGCGTTAAAGAATCCAGAAACCACACAACCAAGTAGGTAAATCGATCCTATTATGTAAGCAGTAAAAGATACCACTTGCGTTCCAATAAATAAAAGGAACCGACCCACGATCTTCAATTAAATAGATCAATCAGCGATCAAACAAAACCAATAGTGATTTTAGATACAGACCATGAACAATTGCGGCTAAATTAATACTTTGATCCACCGACCAGAAATCAGTATATAAAAATATAATTTAAGCCACAAAAGTCGATTGAGACAAAAGTGGAATAACCTTGCAACCCAAACCAATCAAAAAGCTTGCACGTTATAGAATAATCTTAATTAAAAGATTAGAACAAACGTTTATGATAGGAAGAATTGGAGCAGATTGATTTCGGTTGCAGGCGGCTGAAAATCGCCATGAGAGAACTTTTTTTTTTTAGGGTTTGCTGCCATAAAGTAAGGTACAATTGCTCTCAAAGAGTGAACCTTTAGGGACAACGGCTCTTATCATGTAAGGAACAAATTGCCTTCTTAAATTTAGCCTTTAGGAACAACGGATCTCATCATGTAAGTGTCAATTGCTCTTATCAAGTGTGCAAGCATTAGGGACAACGGCTATCATCATGTAAAGGGCACTTGCTCTCATCAAGTGAACGTGCGTGTAGGGACAACAGCTCCAATAAAGTAAGGTACAATTGATCTCAAAGAGTGAGCCTTTAGGGAAAACGGCTCTTAACATGTAAGGAACAAATTGCCTTCTTAAATTTAGCCGTTAGGAACAACGAATCTCATCATGTAAGTGTCAATTGCTCTTATCAAGTGTGCAAGCATTAGGGACAACGGCTATCATCATGTAAAGGGCAATTGCTCTCATCAAGTGAGCAAGCGTTTAGGGACAACGGCTCCCATAAAGTAAGGTACAATTGCTCTCAAAGAGTGAGCCTTTAGGGACAACGGCTCTTATCATGTAAGGAACAAATTGCCTTCTTAAATTTAGCCTTTAGGAACAACGGATCTCATCATGTAAGTGTCAATTGCTCTTATCAAGTGTGCAAGCATTAAGGACAACGGCTATCATCATGTAAAGGGCAATTGCTCTCATCAAGTGAGCAAGCGTTTAGGGACAACGGCTCCCATAAAGTAAGGTAAAATTGCTCTCAAAGAGCGAGCCTTTAGGGACAACGGCTCTTAACATGTAAGGAACAAATTGCCTTGTTAAATTTAGCCTTTAGGAACAACGAATCTCATCATGTAAGTGTCAATTGCTCTTATCAAGTGTGCAAGCATTAGGGACAACGGCTATCATCATGTAAAGAGCAATTGCTCTCATCAAGTGAGCAAGCATTTAGGGACAACGGCTCCCATAAAGTAAGGTACAATTGCTCTCAAAGAGCGAGCCTTTAGGGACAACGGCTCTTATCATGTAAGGAACAAATTGCCTTCTTAAATTTAGCGTTTAGGAACAGCGGATCTCATCATGTAAGTGTCAATTGCTCTTATCAAGTGTGCAAGCATTAGGGACAACAGCTATCATCATGTAAAGGGCAATTGCTCTCTTCAAGTGAGCAAGCGTTTAGGGACAACGGCTCCCATAAAGTAAGGTACAATTGCTCTCAAAGAGTGATCCTTTAGGGACACGGATCTTATCATGTAAGGGACAAATTGCCCTCATAAAGTTAGCCTTTAGGGACAACGGATCTCATGATGTAAGTATCAATTGCTCTTATCAAGTGTGCAAACATTAGGGACAACGGCTATCATCATGTAAAGAGCAATTGCTCTCATCAAGTGAGCAAGCGTTTAGGGACAACGGCTCCCATAAAGTAAGGTACAATTGCTATCAAAGAGCGAGCCTTTAGGGACAACGGCTCTTATCATGTAGGGAACAAATTGCCTTCTTAAAATTTTTTTTTGGGTAAAAGGGTTTATTCACCCTGGTAAAATGCATTATCCAAAAAAACATTGAAGTACAAAGGACGAGGGTGACTCCCTCGACTCAGTCCCAGAGGACACTTACAGACTCTCATATAAGAATGACACACCATTCTTATAACTTACACAAATGAACCAACCAATAATAACAAAAGTAAATAAAACATTACAAAACTACTCANGATGGGATGAAACATGCTTACATTGCAAATTGATGAATCAATTTGATGTAAATCCCATAATGATCTAGGAATTGGAAAATTGTTTGCCAATTATTGTTCGACAGATTACGATCTTTTGTACTTTTACTATATGGCAGATCAACTGACGTAGTGAAATTATGAAAAGTTGGATCCTAGATTTTCAAGAAAATAAGATGGTAATATGAATATATCCTTGGGTTTTATATTTTCTTGAAAATATTGATTATCGATAATACTAAAATTGAATTTTGCAAATTCTTTTAATGTATTAATGCAACGATGAACCGTAAACATAGTCTTCTTTCCATATAGAGAAGTGAGACTTAATCCTAATCATTTTCATGAATGAGAAAGGTATAATAGGATAATTAGAATTGTCTATGTTCTAAATACATAACTCATAGCAATCTTTAATAGTAAGATGATTTGCACTTTATGAGTTATTAAAATAGAAATTAGACAAATTACCGCAAAAATGGTAAAAGACAAACTAGCAAATTTTATCTAGTTGATTTTGACCATTTATAGATACTACATACAATTGTTAGAATGGTAGATCTATACAGGAAGAAATTGCATGCCCAATTTTTTCAAGTTAACAATTTGGAATGTGATGAATCACATTTATGTAGTAGAATACACTCTTTTAGAACCTATATAATTGTTGGAATGGGTTTTCTCAAAAAGATGTAGGAAAGTAAATAGTACACTATTTCCTTTCACTGATTAATGAAACATTTACAATGTTGTCAAAATCAGTGGGAGTATTGTGTGCCTATTACTGAATAAGGAATTATTGTAATGTTCTCTAATTCAGTGAGAGTTATAAGACTTATTGTCTTGATTGTAACTCAAATTATCTTTTGTATATCTCAAGATAATTACTTTCCAAAATATGGACATTAATATTTTCAAGGATGGCCATGTGCGTTTCCTTGATTGATTGAGTGACTCTATATCTACTAGTAATGTTGATATAATGACACAAATCATATTGTTCACAATAACAAACGCGTGCGTGTTGTTTATGTGGTACTTGATGTTGTTCCATGCACAAGTAGGAGAAATCTTGATTGTGTGCAAGGTACAACACATAGTAATATGATTTAAAGGATTCTCTTAACTGCAAAGTAAGAGACTCACATTCTAATACACATCTAATCTAAGAAACACTTGGTGTTGAAATTTAGTAAACGTGAGACGCAGACTAAATTCCAACAACAAGGTGAATTTCCATGTATGCGTGAGACCTACATGGATAATTTACTGTTTCTAAATTAGACACCTATTAGAACATGTATCAATATGGTAACAAGACAACTTCAATATTTATGGATTATTGGAATGACATAAATGTATGAAGTAATATAATACTACTTCAATAATTATGTATTCTTAGAATGACATAAATAAATGAGAGTAGTAAGTTAACTTGAAAATATGATTGAAACCAAATGATGGTGTTCATGATTACTTTAGTTATACATGTTTATACTTTATTGTATGAAGTCTTTATGCAAGGCTTAGTATAATGTAAAGTAAGACGTTAGCTTGTTATGTTTTTTTAATTAAGACATATACAAGAAGTCATTGAATTGATCAATGATTAATAACGTGTAATGGAATTATAACGGTTTATGTCTTCTTATAGAGACATGAACAAGAAGTAACTTGATTAATAAGTACTTGGGTTAGAAAGCATGCAAAGAGGCTTGGAAATTCTATTTCATCATTAAGTTGATTTAGTTGGTAAATAGACAAGCTAAAAGATAAGTTTATCTTTCATATTGATAGATTGTCTGACAATATGAGTCCTAATAAAATACCACAAGTTTATGGTATGTTCGGTTAGGAGAATCAAACTTTATTGGTATTGTTTGATTAAAGATAACTATAACTTCTTTTCTTCCAAAAGTTATCAAGGTTAGAAAATTGAGTATGAATTTAATATACTCAATTAGACTCCTAGAAGATTAATAAGACGTTGTTGAATTATGAAATGTGATGAATCACATTAAGTCTTAAAATTGAAGTTCTGAATTTGTTAAGCTACTTATGTGTAGGATATTAACAAAAGAATGTCAGAACTGTCAATGTGTATTTGTAATATCCCGAAAAGAGAAAATTTGATTGTTGCTCTAATTGCTAGGTATTTATAGATAGTCTATAGATTAATAAAGGCAAGTGAGAGTTTTTTATCTTGAAAAGATAAAATTACAAAATACATAATCTTCTAAAAACACACTAATAAAAATCATGATGAGGCTTAACATGTAAATGATAAACCTCAAGATAATGGAATTATCATTCATAGATCCACTTGGATATCTTAGATATTTGATTAATATGCTAAGGTTTATATGATGTAGTATTACCAAATAATGAATTGGGTAAATTACTCATATTATGAATGTTATAGATGCTGTTCATGAAGATAATCAAATTTTAAAAATTTGGTGTATCTTAATTCTTAATAGTTAGAGAATGATGATGAGTTTATTCAAAGATAATGTAACCCTAGTGGTTTAAATCTTTGTTAAAACTTATATGGACAAAATTGTACACATTCTTATGACAAGATTATTAATCGTATTTAAGCAATTAGCTATGATTGAATACTCTTTTCTAAGAACATTAAAGATACGAAGATGGTAATTGTCATATTTATATGAATATGAAATTTGACAATGAATATCAAAAACTCTTTCTTGAATGATTACTTGAGCGAGGACGATAAGTAATAAAAAGGAGTTTATGAATTCAAGTAAATCTTTGGAAGTGTACAAAGTGCAATAATTCATGAATGGATAAATGCATGCATCTATGAGATTACTCTTATGTTTAATTTTNCATGTAAAGAGCAATTGCTCTCATCAAGTGAGCAAGCATTTAGGGACAACGGCTCCCATGAAGTAAGGTGCAATTGCTCTCAAAGAGCGAGCCTTTAGGGACAACGGCTCTTATCATGTAAGGAACAAATTGCCTTCTTAAATTTAGCCTTTAGGAACAACGGATCTCATCATGTAAGTGTCAATTGCTTTTATCAAGTGTCAAGCATTAGGGACAACAACTATCATCATGTAAAGGGCAATTGTTCTCATCAAGTGAACAAGCGTTTAGGGACAACAGCTCCCATAAAGTAAGGTACAATTGCTCCCAAAGAGTGAGCCTTTAGGGACAACGGCTCTTAACATGTAAGGGTTTAGGGACAACGGCTCCCATAAAGTAAGGTACAATTGCTCTCAAAAAAGGAGCCTTTAGGGACAACGGCTCTTATCATGTAAGGAACAAATTGCCTTCTTAAATTTAGCCTTTAGGAACAACGGATCTCATCATGTAAGTGTCAATTGCTCTTATCAAGTGTGCAAGCATTAGGGACAACGGCTATCATCATATAAAGGGCAATCGCTCTTTTTTTTGGGTAAAAGGGTTAATTCACCCCGGTAAAATACATTACACCAAAAAGCGTTGAAGTACATAGGATGAGGGTGACTTCCCTCATCTCAGTCCCTGAGGACACTTACAGACTCTCATATAAGAATGACACTCCATTCTTATAACTTACATTGAACATAAACTACAACGACTTTAAAAAACACAAACTAAATGCAATTCAAGTAAATAATTCCATGAATCTTCAAAGCGTCATAGTAGTCCAAACTTCCATAATCATCTTCATAGTCCCACAAGCCATGCTTCAAAAAATCAGAATTAGAGCACCTATGTGACAACCAAGAGATGAACAAACACAAAGAGGCCAAGAGGGAACCACCCTCCAACACCTCAAAGACATTCCATAGGGTCTAAACCCTAACATCCATCAAAAGAGAGTAGCTTCAATCCCATTCATAAAATAGAGCCATAAAAGGAGAATCGAACCACCCATAAACGATCCATAGCAAAAAGAATTACTATTGATCGAGTCAAGGATTTTTGAATAAGATACCCGAGAAACTTAACTTACATATACCAGTCAGAAACCACCATAGTAGACTTGAATTTTAAAATCATCCTCAAATGGAAGCACGGTTCACAAGTTTCATACATCGGTTGGTGAGGGACTCTAAAACCACGGATAGAGCAGCAAGTAAACTCGCTCCAACAGCGTACGTTGAGATGTTAAACTAAACTCCAATGAGAATAACCAACAAGCCCATATAAATCAACACAAATCCACAATAGCAGCTCCACACCCAAAACTCACAATCCAAAATCAGCAACGTGCTTAAGTACTAGTTTTAGGACGATAATAAGGTATAACATACCCCAAACTTCCAGCACTAACCTCCAACACAAACATGATAACGTGAACAAGCTGCCCTGAACATGCAACCCCTTACCAACAGCACCAATTCATGTCATCAACAAACAAACCACCACTAGGGGTTATAGCACACCCTAACTTCCTTACACAAACCACAAAATCGATCACAAGATTCGTTAACATCAAAGAACATTACACGAATGTAAATCAATTCATAAACAGTATCAACTCTTGTGATCTCAACACGAATAAGGGTTTTTGAATAAGTTGCCCACAAACTTAACTTTCACTCTCTCTATAACCCACGTCCAAAAAACATACCTGAAATCATAAACATCCAATAAACGTGCAGCACCATACTCAACCAAACCTTAACGAAGGTTACTTCCAACAATACATGGACACCAATCCAACAAACAGCTCATGATGTAATCGTTTAAGCACCAAACACCCTAGGTCGACCTCAAAAGAACCCAAACAGGTTATATAAATAAACTATAGCCAACTTAAGATAGATCCAACCCAACATCGATCTACAAATGATAGAGCAAATCATCACCTTGATCGATACAAAAGAACCAACAAATCATAAAGTAACCAAACCCTAAAACGAGTTTAGTTATATAATAAGCACCAGGAATAAGAACGCACTAAAAGAAAAACGAAACCCTAAAAGGGAATCGTTTAATGAAAGCAAATATGCATAACAGAATCGTTTAGATATATAAAAAATAAAGTCGGTTTGAAACAACCCTAAAAACGAATTAGGGATATAATCAAACCAGCGATTCCACAATAACCAAAAATCGATCCTTATAAAGAAAACAATCAGTAGAAACCGACTTTAACAATCAAAGGGAATTAAAGATCGATTTATAATAAAGATAGATCATATCCAGCCGCCACCCACAAGAATACACAACCAACAAACCGATTGCATACCAATAAAGGATTTAGAGGTAGAGAGACGATTTGAGTGATTGTTTTTGGCCGGAATCAAGAAGAGTGGGGTGGCGGCTGGTCGCCCATAGAGAGAGAGAGTTTAGGGTTTTTTTTTAAGGGTAATCGCTCTCATCAAGTGAGCAAGCGTTTAGGGACAACGGCTCCCATAAAGTAAGGTACAATTGCTCTCAAAGAGTGGGCCTTTAGGGACAACGGCTCTTATCATGTAAGGAACAAATTGCCTTCTTAAATTTAGCCTTTAGGAACAACAGATCTCATCATGTAAGTGTCAATTGCTCTTATCAAGTGTGCAAGCATTAGGGACAACGGCTATCATCATGTAAAGGGCACTTGCTCTCATCAAGTGAACGTGCGTTTAGGGACAACAGCTCCAATTAATTAAGGTACAATTGATCTCAAAGAGTGAGCCTTTAGGGACAACGGCTCCCATAAAGTAACGTACAATTGCTCCCAAAGAGTGAGCCTTTAGGGACAACGGCTCTTATCATGTAAGTAACAAATTGCCTTCTTAAATTTAGCCTTTAGGAACAACGGATCTCATCATGTTATTGTCAATTACTCTTATCAAGTGTGCAAGCATTAGGGACAACGGCTATCATCATGTAAAGGGCAATTGCTTTCATCAAGTGAGAAAGCGGGGACAACGGCTCCCATAAAGTAAGGTACAATTGCTCCCAAAGAGTGAGCCTTTAGGGTCAACAACTCTTAACATGTAGGGAACAAATTGCCTTCTTAAATTTAGCTTGTAGGAACAACGGATCTCATCATGTATGTGTCAATTGCTCTTATCAAGTGTGCAAGCATTAGGGACAACGGGTATCATCATGTAAAGAGCAATTGCTCTCATCAAGTGAGCAAGAATTTAGGGACAACGGCTCCCATAAAGTAAGGTACAATTGCTCTCAAAGAGCGAGCCTTTAGGGACAACGGCTCTTATCATGTAAGGAACAAATTGCCTTCTTAAATTTAGCCTTTAGGAACAACGGATCTCATCATGTAAGTGTCAATTGCTCTTAACAAGTGTGTAAGCATTAGGGA
>LBNU01022302.1:150851-201089 GCA_014162995.1 Artemisia annua
TGTGACAACTAAAAATTCAGTTTGAAGCGTTAGTCACGAAATGCATTTAAGAGTGACAAATATATGTCACACACTTGAAGAGTGTGACCAAATGTCATATATGGTGACACAAAACCATACAAACATGATTAAGTGTAACGAAAATTCGACACATATGGTCACGTAAGTTAATATGTGTGTCTAAAGTTTAACGTGTGTTTGCTTGCCAAATCCTAATGTGTATAGTCACAGTTATTTGAAGCACGATCATGTGACTATAGGCTTTACAATAGTCACACCATATCACAAATGTGTATCAATAGGATGTTTATGGCCACGTTATAAGGGTATTATATGTGACCAATACATTCAAAATAGTCACATTGTGAAGTATTCACGTGACTATTATTTATAGCACAATGGGAAGTCAGTTATCATTAACCTTGATATTAGTCACATTGAGTTTTTGTGTGACTAAATCATAGTCATATTTTGTCACACAATATTCAAGCGTAGTCACAATTCGATACATATGGTCACACATTTATGATAAACTGTGTACTAGCAGTGCTAACTATGTACTACTGCTAGTACATAGTTAATACGGCTAGTACACAGTTTATGCTGCTAGAAGTTATAGTTTTGTATAATTTGGAATCCTTTAATTTAAGAGAGTATTCGTAAGTACGAACTTAACAATTAATACAACAACAACAACAACACAAACAACAACATAAATCCTTTAAAAGAGTATTTGCAGCAAAACAAAAGCTTAAATAGGTTCTGCAAAAAAAAATAAATCCCTAAACAGAGTGCTGCAGCTTGAGAATGACATTTGCTTTACTTTGATTTTCATATAACAATACCTTCACAGTCGGTTCGATAGTAGGTATCCTTTGCTTGTAGATTTACTACCGGCAGTACGTTATCATTTTGCTCGTGAATAGGGTCTTTCACATAAAACACTTGTTGTGCTTGTGAGGCTAATATGAACGGATCATCCTTGTGGCCTATACTATTCAGGTCTACCAATGTATAACCAACATTATCGCGTTTGACCCCACCTTTTTTTGAATTAACCCAATCACATTTGAAAAGAGGAATTTGCCTGCAATGGTAATCTAGTACCCATATCTCTTGTAAAACCCCATAATAATATGCTTTTCTTGTGGTTGAAACTTCCTTTGATATGTGAATATCTGCTGCCTCAACATTAACCCCACTGTTCTGGTAAACTATGCCATCATTACTTTTCGTACGAAATGTATACCGATTGATGTTATATGCCTCGTATTTCACTATGGTGGCGCGTGGTCCAAATGATATCCACCTCACAGTTTCTGATACACTATCTTTGGATATTGCTAACTCTCTCTCAACCTGAATTTCATTACAAGTACATGTTACCTTTAAAGTGCAGGAACAACTCACTTATATTTATCAAAAATAAACTATTACTATAAACAACACATACGAGTGATTACCTCTTTGTGTAACCACGTAGCAAAAGATTTAGTGTGCTCATGCTCCAGCAATGCCACTTTTCTACCCGGGTATTTTGTTTTCAAAAATTGCTTGTGTCTCCTGAAACAAAACAATGTAATTGATTATTATATCTGATACAACATTTTAAGCAACGAAATAGACATGTATGTGTTAGTAATACTTACTCGATATACGGCACAATTTCATCTGTATTCTGTATTACATACAAATGTGCTTTCTGAAAGACGTCTCCGGAAAGTACATTTGATTTGCCGGCCGACAATGGCTTTCCATCCTCATTTTCATTGGTTACATGTTTATCAGGTGCATACGGGACCACATATTTTTACCTCCCTAGTTAGGTGCACTATCAAGTGTATCATAATATCAAAAAATGACGGAGGAAAGTACTTCTCGAGAAGGCACAGTGTCACAACAAGTTCGTGTTGAATCTTATCTAGTTCGCTCAAGATGATTTCTTTCCTACATATAGCTTTAAAGAAAAAGCAAAACCTGATAATAGCAAATCGTGTGGGTGGGTGCATGATTGTACGTTGTTTTGGCTTCTCATTGTCAGAGACAGCATCTTCATGGTTTGATTCTTCATCCTCAGAATCACTGTTACGACTAGAGAATTCATCAACAGGTTTAGACATCTTTTTGGAATTTTTGGTGAGTGTTTGATTGGTTATAGTGTGTGGATCTGTGTTTCTTCTTACTCAGAGTCCCTCAATGAGGCTTTGATACCACTTGTAGGTCCAAATATTTGGATCTTAGCAGCCTTTGTAAGACAATAGACACCTTGGATAAATCCAAACTATCTATTTGAGAAACTCTAAACAATGTATACTTGATGTTAATGCGGAATGTTAACACAAGCAGTAAGAACAATAAAGAGAATTACTAACTTTATATTCTATTAATTTCTTGAAAACTTGGCATTGAGCACAATGTCGTAGGGTTCCTTTTATACTATAAGGAAACCCTAATTCTACAAACGTATAAAAGAATTCATGCATATCTTCTCCTAAGATATCTAACCGTGTGCATATCCTTTCGTATAATATCTCCTAAGATATCTAACTTGTTCAGCAAAACAGACTTAACTGAACTACCATAAACAGACTTAACTAATGTTGACCAGACTTAACTAGGCTATTCAGACTTTTAAGTCTGTTACAAATAATTCCCAACATCTATAAATGTGAAAATCCGACTAGAAGCATAATTAGAGGTGTCTACATGCTAGAAGGTAGAGTAACAGAAGGCACATCGATCAAAGGCAATTTAACTAATCCCAATCATGAGAAACCTACTAAGATTAACGCGTTCACTAAGTCTAAGCGCAATGAAATTAACAATTCTAGCAACGAATTGCGTGACTCTAAAAGTATTGATAAACGTAGGAAAATTGTCGATAAAACAAAGAAAGTCTTGTTTGTTGAGGTACCGTCACATCTAGGATATTTATGCTTATATGATAATGAAAGTCTCTCATTTATCACTTATCCTCTCTACCCGAAAGGGTTAGAATTCTGTTTGTACAGATATTGAAAAAACATGGAGTGGAGATCAAGGACGGGCAAGATGTGGTCGACACACATGGGCTAATAATGAGGGAGCGCGACGCTTCCGACTACTTTAATGATCGCTATTAAGGAGCTGAACGTGAGTCTAACTTGAAGACTCTGGAATAAAGACAAGTGCTGACCGGGAGACAACCCGGAACTTTTTATCTACTTTTCTGTTTTATGTCGAGTCTATCAGACCTGCAGGAGATGCGGCGCATCTCCACCATGGAATGCGGCGTATCATCTGCACTGGTCATATCTTATTTTATTTTTCTGCATTTTTATTTTCGACTTTAAAACATTCTGTCAGTTTATTTAATGCGGCGCATCCCTGTTTAAGGATACGACGCATCTTTTATTCTGACCCGTATTAATTCCAGGCTCGATACGGTGCATCTTCTTTCATAGGATGCGGCGTATCGACTAACCTGATGATTTCCGGTTTTATTTTTACTAATTACTAATGTGTTATGCAAGTTTGAACCTTCTTAACTCAGGTGTGTTAAAGTCTAAGTGGTATTATAGATTCCTGAACTTTTTGTGAAAACATCATTCATGAAGCTTAAACGTTATAATCCACAAGAAAGTTGATCTTTGCTCGTAAACGCATAATGGAGGATCATTCCGAGCAAATATCAGGGAAGTTTTTCTGTTCTAATTCTTTTATTTTCCAGTTTTTAACCTTTAAAACAAACAACGAGGACGTTGTTTAACCTAAGTGGGGGGATTGAGAATTAGAACACTTACTTGTCCAAACTTTTTCGAAATATGCTTAAAATGCACTTAATATATCAAAATTTAAAATTTTTTTAGCATGTTTTTGTTTAAGTCTAAATTACATAGCCGCACACATAACATTATTTTTGCCTAAAATCAAAAACTTTAGTGTGCTGGTGACTTGTAAACTTTAGAACTTGGCTTGTATACTATTCAAGACTACCATAATGAGTATTATCGATATAATTGGAGTGACTTGTCTAACTTGGTATGTAAAATTCTAGGATTACACCCAAAAAGCCTTTATATGTTATGTGATATTAACTAACTACACTGGTTAGTTAACCCCCGTATAAACCCTTTTGTTACTCTCACTTTTAGAGTAAGATACCCCTAGAAAAACCCTCAGAGCCATTCCTTTTGTTTCTTACACCTTTGTTAAAATGTTTCGTTACACCCTTACACCTTAGCCTACCCTGTAGATAGAAATCCGTGGTTAGTTACTTTAGGCAAAGTGTGTTTCTTTACATTACCTGTGTTCGCGTGCGTAAATCATTATCTTTGGTTAGGTCGGGAAATTGCTTAATGCAATTGGAGTGAAAGTACATATTGTATATTTTTAGTTTATTTTTCGTGTGTTTACTACTTTCACTATTACAGTTATTTCTGAAAGTTATGAAAAGTATGGAAAAATTATCCGGAAAAATCGTGATAGAAAAAGTTGTGAAATTTTACACAAGTAAAAAAAAAGAAAAAAAGGCGAAAAAATAGAAAAGAAAAAGAAAGAAGAAAAAGTTGGAAGTTTGTTTTAACCAACTTATGTAAAGTGGAGATATCACCACTATTTGTTGTTGTATATTATATTTATTATTGAATGGGAGTTGGCCGTTACGAGAACGCCAACTAAGGTTATTCTTTGTTTAAGATTTTATTGAGTATAATTCGTGTCTACCTAAAGCGTTGAGTTACATGAGTCAAAAGCGTGAGTTATTCAATGATGTGAGTCTTATTCATGGGATGGTTGGGAAAGTAATTAACTACACTTAGGATTTTAATCTATTTGTTTTGTTTATTTTTTTATTTTACACCAATTTATATCCCAAATATTATCCATACCCTATATCATTCTTCATCCGAACCTTTGATTTATTGAGATTAGGGATTTGAGCAATCCTAAGTATCGTAGTCGTGGATTCGACTATGTATTTATGATTTTGTCGCCCTTTTTGATATAATATTATTGGTGAAGATTACTTATTCCTATCTTTAGCCTATTCGAGTTAAGGAATTGAGCAATTGCGAGTATCGTGGTCGTGGATTCGATCATGTATTTGTTATTTTGTCGCCTTTTCTGGAATATGAGATTGATAGAGATTAAAAAGGATGATCAACCACCCATTTTACCGCTTTAGACTTGTTACTCCTTGGCTTTAGTGGGGGAGATGTGTATACTTGTCAAGCTTATGATAGAAAATTCGTCACAACTAGCAACTAAACGATTTAGAATTGTTTTATATTGAAAAATTATTTTGTTTCTACTTCGTTAAGTGGTTGGTTGTGTGATTATGATAAAACGAATACGTGCTTAACTATTAAAAACAAATCCTAATACCTTTTAGGATACATTTTCATAAAATTAAATTTAAGGTTTACTTGGGGACATGTAAAGTTCAAGTGGGGGGATATTTGATGAACTCAAATAAGTACATTTTATTATCATCATTTATCCTATTTATTTAACTTGTTTTACTTTATTATGTATGAGAATCATTGCTTTAATGTTTAATTTAGTGATTCTCAGGTAAAAATAGGTAAAAGGTGAAACTTGGCGATTTTGGACTAATTACGGAGCAAAATGAGCAAGATGTCAAAAGTCTACCGAAACCCAGAAGATGCACCGTATCTCAATATCATACTTAGATGAATTCGAAGACCATTGTCTGACTTTGAAGAATGCGCCGCATGGAATTATACCATGCGCCGCATATGAAACTTTGGTCAAAGAAGAAGATCAAGCTCGTTCTACTCCGGATACGCCGCATCACACAATTGACATACGGCGTATCACTATCAAGACTTCACCAGAGACAATCCAAGACAACTGAAGGACATGCGCTGCATAAAGATTCAAGTTACGCCGCATCTAAAGGCGGTGTACGAATATTCCAGAATATAATAAGCTTGGGCCCCACGCGAAGTTAAGTCAATGCGCCGCATCTCATCATTACGTGCGCCGCATCGAACCCTCAGACAGAAACTATAAATACCCCAAGACCTAGACGAATTTGGTGTGCACCATAACCCTAAGGAGGCGAATTCAGACGAACAAGCAACACAAGCCACACCCCAAACGAAGATCTTAGAGCTGTAAGAAGGTCCTGCATGCACTTAACTCATTAATTAGTTTTGTTTTATTGTAATAGTAAGCTTTAATTCATCAGGATTGATGGTCGGTAGTTTGTGAGTACGTAAAATCAAATGCCTGCCTTAAAATTGCTTTCCCATCTATTAATATTTATATGTTTGATGTCTTTGGTGAATTTATATTAGTGCATTGATTACCTCTGTGTCTAGTTGAGCACTGCTTGGGCTGCCATACCCCTTCCTCGCCTATTTACTCTGATGTCTTTGGATAAGTAGGATATTCATAAGTAATCATTAAGGGTTTACTCGCCGATATAATGAAACCAACGAGTACGAATTAATTATATACACTTCATATAAAACTAGCAATAAAACAAGTGACAAGCTACTTAATTATCAGGACAGGTCTTCTTATTGTTTCTATTATCTATCCGTGTACGTGTATGCTATTCGTTGATTTGTTCTCATTAGTTTTTATTGTTTAATTAAATAATCAAACTTGTGCCAGTCTCTCAGGCTGAACCCCCTTTCATTAGATTAGACTGTAAAGCTAACTTAGATATTAAAATACTGATTAGGATAACTAGATAATACGTTTCACTCTTAGTGATCGACACTCTGCTTACCATTATATACAAACTGACTGGGTACACTGCTTGTTAAGTGTGTGTGTTATTGATAAGTCGGCTAAATATAAATGTAAAACTTGAATAGGCATTAACACTACTAAACCGCAACGACACATCACGCGCATCACACCACTAAACCTCCCGAGCAGCTTACAAGCACCTCTAAGCTAGCAAGCAAGGTGGTGCATCACCACCTTGTCACCACCTTCAACCTCTCGACCCATTTCCACCACATAAACCCTAAACCGACTCCATAACCGCCTATAGGCCTCCCTAGCTCCTCCTCATCACACCCTAGACCTGCCACGACCTCCCCCTAGCACAGCTTACTCACCTCCCCACTCCTCGACACCTCCTTCTTCCATTTCTTGGTCGCTACTCTTCGTGGCACTATAAATATCCTCGACCTCCCTTTCATTTGAATCACACCTCTTCACTTCTTAAACCTAAACTCTCTGGTCCTAGTGGTCGTGATAAGTCCTTAGAAGTCCTAGGAGTCTAGCTAGGTGAGCCTTGAGGCCTTGTCGAGTCACATTTCCATCGAGAAAACCCTAAACCCTAGCTTAACCCTCGTTAACCTTTTCCTAACCAATTAAGCCTCCACTTTTAGTTCTTTTAGCTTTAGATTAGTTCTAGGATAGATATTAGGTGCCTTAGAACCCATAGGATCCCTTGTCTAAGCTTTGGTCATAATCATTTGCTAGTTTTCTTTTTAAAACCCTAATTAGAGTCAAATTGCCTTTTACTTGCTATAAGCCCTTTTCATAAGCTAAAATATGTCTTAGGTAACTTAGATAAGCTAAAATTAGTTAAACATAAGCTAGGAAACCTTTTTGTTTTATAAAAATATAGTTTGCATGGAATTAGGACTTGTTTTCAAAGTTTTCCATGCATAGGGGTATATATGGTAATTTTCTGAAAATATAGAGTCTAGGGACTATTTTTGACATTTCTTAGAAGTTATAAGAATAAGGACCCTATTTGCAAAATTATAAAACATTAGGATAAAAAGTTAAAAAGTTATAAACTTAAAAGGACTATTTTTGTAAAAGCTATAAAAATAAGGGTATAAAGGGTAAATATAGAAAACTTATAAGTTCAAGGGTCATTTCTGTCATTTTTCTAAAAAATATAAGTATAGGGACTAATAGTATTAAGTCTAGATAGTTATAAATCTAAGTATTATAAGTATTATAAGTCTAGGGTTGATTTGGTAAATATACTAAACTAAAAGGGTATAAAGTAAACTATTTCATATATATAGCAAACCTATTTTAAAGTTAGAAGCATAACACAATACTAAGGAGCTTCATGTGAGGAGTACTATGTGGATATTTCGTTCTGATGAGTTTGTTGGGTTTACGATTTAAAGTGCCCTGACTCCTCAAACGATTATTGCATATACTTCTGAATTATGATGGCCCAAACGGTGTTATGTTATAACTAAATTCTAAAAACAACATGACTCAATAGTAAGGAGAGCTTCATGTGAGCAGTATTAACTTCTGAATTATGATGGCCCGAACGTTATTATGTTGATAACATAATACAATAGCAGGGAGCTTCATGTGAGGAGTCTTATACTTCTGAATTGTGATGGCTTGAACAGTGTTATGTTATATCTAAAACTCTAAAAACCCTAAGAATAATTACTTAAGAAACATAAACTAAACAACTAAAGCTTGACACACATCCACAACAACAAAAACAATACCAAGATACGTGAGTAAGGCAGTCTAGTTTCCTAGTCACTCTTTACACTAGTTAGAATTCCCTAAGCCCAGGTGAGTTTCATAGCCTCACATCTTTTTAAAACTTTTCACTCTAAATGCTTTACAAACCCTGTGAGGGGGATACGTGCTACTTGCTTTACTTAAAACCGAATACAAGTCTTTTTCTTTGGTTGTTGCACGAGTAAACAAACTGCCACTACTACATAACCAAAATTCATGAATCTAATCTTTTGGGATATTTTACCCACGCGAACGTGAGTATAGTTGATAGATCAATTGAGTTTGACAACTCCCATTGGTATTAACACCTCACTGGGTGGTACCAATAAGTACTATACTTGAACCCACTGAAGGATTAACTTTGGCAAGTTATCCTTCCCATCCCCTCATGTTGGGTCTGCAGCCCACATGACCCGGATTGTTAAAGTGTGGTTCATGAGGTTAGTGCAACATACCCCACTCCTGATAATTGTGTATGCATCACAATTATTACACACACAAAACATTTTCCTAGATGGGTGTAATAACGTAGCCCAGGGAACTTGTATTCACTAACACCTAAACCTATGATTCTCACTCAACACCTAGTGTTGACTTTTTATGCATGTATCCTAGGTCATTATGGAGGCATGGCAGGAGGAGGCACTGAACTCAGAGGACTTTCAATTTTTTTTTATCATTCTCACACTATTTCACACTTAGATTCACGGGACCTCACTTTAATAAAACTCTGATATTTTAATGAATGATAACATATTTATAAAAACGTCTCTTTTCGAGTCATTTTCTATTACTGTAACTGTGATCCCATGAAGTAATACCCCAGCTCTAAATCCGCTTCGAAATGTGAAAATGGGGGTGTTACAATTTCCTAATGTGTAACCTATGAAACATTGAACCTAAGTAGTTTTAATATGAATTTTTTCCTAGTTTCTATGAGTAAGGGTCTTAAGTTCAGAAACCACTAATTAGATCCATTAAAGTTTGTTAGTTGTTTCCTAAGGTTTTTTTTCTATGATCCTCGAAATATTATGTAGGTATCCTAAAGAACTAAGTAGGGGCAAATTATGTTCTTGTTCTTATCTAGTAGAAGCTTGTTAATGTGCCTATCCTAAACTAGGGATTTAAAAGCTTAAGGTGGAGGCTTTATTCTTTCCTAAGATTACTTATAATCTGTGTTCTAGTTCTAATATCCTCGATAAAGTTCTTAAATTGAATCCTATTTTTCCTATTCTTAATTTCTATCTTCCAGAGGCATCCTAAAGACATTTCTATTCCTAAGTATAGGTATTCTAGGGAGACTAACTAGGGGTTTCTAGGAGTGAGTAATTTCTTTTACGAATCATAGTAACCTTAAGGAAGTAAGGAGGGAAGGACGGGATTATACTTGTATATAATTACTATATACTCGTATATGGGAATAGTTAGGGAAAGATCTTCTAACTAAGAAGGAGTGAAAACCGAAGGCAAGAGAAGGAATTCAGATCTCTATGATGTAGAATAAGGATTCTCATCATTAGTATCAGATGAAATGATAGAGGAAGTGTGTTTTAAGGGATTTTTGGGTGAAAAGGTGAAGGTATAAAAGGAGTTGTTATACATGACCTAGGATGTCATGAAATAACGGAAAAGGGAGTCACAATCGCATAAGGTCATAAATTACTTGTTATACTTAGATTTCTAACAAGCGTCGTTATTTATGCTGAATGTCTTGTTGTTGGATTTAAGAGGGTAGGATTTTTAGAAAGAAAATCAATGGAAGTGGAAGAATAGAGGACGAACTCTATAGAATGAAGCTTTAGGCTTTTTCCCAGTCCTAAAGTTCATGAACAAGTATCCTTATGAGACGGCTCTCAACAAGGACTTGGGTTTGAAACCAAAACTCAATCGAGTTAGGGGTTAAGAGTGATAAGAGTCTATATGTCTAAGGCATCGGGGTCCTAATATTTCTAAGGGTTATGATAAGGTAAGGGTTTAAGGCGGGTTATAACAAGTACTCACTTGTTATGTTCTTATGGATTATTCCTAAACTCCCAGGGATTCTTCTAGGGTTCAAGGAAAGGTTACCTAATTCTAGGTTGATTAGGTTATCCTAATCTTGAGGGACACTAGGAAGTATCGATAAGATATACATAAGTCTCATTATTACTTTCCTATTTTACATATCCTAGAGGTATTACTATACTAACTATCCTATAGTAATATTCTTAAGCATATCACTTAGGGGTTTCTTCCGAGGTTTTTCCTAAATCTAAGGGTTTACAGTGTTTCCTAAATTTGATTGATGACTTTCCTCGTCATCATCAATCATTCTTTCTAAGGTACGGATTCTAAAACGGGCAAAGGCTATCTTATAGTGGTGTCTCATTTGATTCTTTTGTAATCTAACTATCCTAAAACAAGCTTGTGCTAGGGTATTTTTTAAATTACTATAGTCGGGTTGGGTACCTAAGTTACTATCATGACCTTCTTCTATCTTCCCAATAAGGTCAAGGAAAATTTCATCTAAATTATTTAAAATTTCTTCTACTTGATTTTCTTGATTTTCTAAGGTTGTCCTAGTGAGGTTTTCTCCGACTTCAAATTTCCAAGATGAAGTGGGTGGGTCTACTAAATACGGTGTAGGTGATATAGTATAGGGTAGCCTAGTTCATATCTAGGGTTATATGCAGGGGTAGGTATCCTAGGTATATAAGGTGTTCTAGGGAGAAAGAAACCATGTGGTTCTAACCTAGGTGTGGGAAAAGGTGGGTGTATGATAGTGTTTGGGGAAGTGAAAGGTGAGGCCTTAGCATAGAATCTCTTATATGTTTTAGGTGTGGGTCATCTATAAAAGATGAAATCCTAAGGGTGACGGTATATCTATACTTGTTGGGTTTTAAGTAACTCTGCTTCTAATAATATCAATCTCCTGCTGACTGACTCTGCTGCTCATATTGAAGAACTCTGCTGCTCAGAGTTAATTATAGTATTGAGTCATGTATTTATGTTAATGATTGTATTAAATGTTCTATAGGTTTAGAATATCGTTTGTGTGTGTAAGAAGTCTTTGTAAACCGTGTAGGGTTCCTTGTCTATAAAAGGAGATCCCTAGGGTTAGAGAATGTACATGTATTAGAAAGTCGATTCACTTCAAGGTTGTAAATCCCTAGCATTGTAAGAGTGCTCGTATTATTAATATTGAAGTGTTTAAGTGTGAAATCCATTGTTCTTGTGTTCATCTTAAGTTACATAATATATTCCGCGTATTATATAAGTTGTTACTCAAGTCAGCTTCTATACTAGATCGTTTGCTCAACTGGGATCAACAAGTGGTATCAGAGCTTGTGATCTAGAAGATGTGATCGAACTCAAGTACTTCTAAAGTCTGTTCATAACAACAACAGTAACCATGGGTGATGACACACATATGATTACTGTATCCAAGATCCCAATGCTCAAGCAAGGAGAGTATGAGCTTTGGAAGATGCGCATCAGGCAGTATATGCGCATGATTGATTACAAGAGGTGGAATGAGTTCAGTGCACCCATGGCTTCTGCGATGGTGTGTTTGTGTAATGGAAACCCTTTTAATTTTTCAAACTTGATTTTAGAGGGTATGCTTAAATCTTTGAGGGAGGGGGGAACTTCTTTACTGTATCCAAGGTTTCTTCAATTGATTATTGAAAACAAAATCAAAAAGGTTAGAACACATAAAGCTATTTATGAGGCAGTACCTTTGGTGCCTAAAATGTTTGCATTTTTGATTAAAGATGGAAAAGGTTTTTCTGGCAAAGTTACACCATTTTTACCTTATATGGTGGAACTTGTGCAAAACAATCAGGATGAAGGATCAGAAAACCCCACTGAATCCCAACACACATCCACTTTTGAAGATTCAAATGAAGTTTCATCCCCTAATACTAAAAAGACCCAAATACATAGGACAACCTCTAAGGGCACTGAGCATTCTCAGGCTAGTGTCAGGATGGAAAAACAACATGAGACTGTCTTAGGTAATGGAGAAGGCAGATTGGAAAGGGCTGATACTACTGCTACTAGCTTAGAAGCAGAGCAGGACAGTGTTAACATCAATAAGACCCAATCCAAGGCAACATCTAGTGATAAAGGTTCTTCTGAACCTGAATCCAGTGATGGAAACCCTAGCCAAATGGAAAATATAAGGGGTTCAGGTGATCAAACTAGGTTTGATACTGAGCAAAAGTCCAATGATTCACCTATCAGGGAAGGTGACACATCCCGAAGTGATACGGACAAATCAGTGACTAAGGAATTGATGGATGATACTGTACAAAATGACAATGTCAATGATTCACCTCTTGGACCAGGTAATACAGGTCGAAGTGATGAGACTAGAATGAAACAATTTCAGGAATTGATGGGTAAATGTACCACTTTGGAAACCAGATGCACCAAGTTGGAGGTTACTGTTTCTGCACAAGCCAAGCTAATCACTAAAATGCAGAAACAAATGAAGCTGCTGTTGACTTTGAAGAAATCAAGATCTTCAACCTTCAATCTATTAAAGAAAGTGGGACCTTCAAAGCACATTGGATCCCCTTCTCTACCTACTGATATGGAGGTGGATGCTTCCAAACAGGGGAGGAATGATTTGGAGAAAACAGGGGAGGATAAAATTTTGGAAGAAAATGTTGCTGATGATGGTCTAGTATTGGGTGATGATATGGAGATTGATAGTGGAGATGGTGATGATATTACAAAGTATGTGGTTGCTGACAAAGAAGGACATGAAGCTGTTTTGGAAAAGCCTGTGGAGAAAGAAGGGTTTAACTCTGCTGCATCAGATCACTCTGCTGCTAAAGACAACTCTGCTACTCCTAACTCTGCTGCTCCAGAAATAGCTGCTCCTAGTGTTCTTGATCAGAGTGTAGTGAATGAAGAAACTATTACTGGGCACTCTGCTGCTCATGAACATGTTGCTGAACACTCTGCTGCTGATAAAGATAATATTGCTGATCCTGCTGCTAAATCAAAAGGTGACTCTGCAGATGCACAGGGATCTGCTATTGGCTCTAGTGACAAAGCTGCTGCTGAGGCAATGATTGAATTAGCAAAGACATCAGACCAACAACAACAATCACAACCACAAGCACCTAAAGAGATTCCTACAACACAACCAACATCATTCATCAACCTATTCATGTCTCTAAGTTGTCCACAAAGGGGGTATCCATCAGAGAACCTTCTGTTGTTGTCAAGAAAGCAAAGGTTATTGCTTCAGCATCTGATAAAGGTAAAGCTAAGATGGTAGAACAAGCTGAGGTAGATTCAAGTGATGATGAGGTTGATTTGTCTAAGATTCCACCTGAGTATTGGCCTAAAGAACAACTTGAGAACTTGACAGAGAAGCAGCTTTAAAACTTCAAGAAGATGATTACTTAGAGCTTCACGAAGAAGAAAGACTTCTAGCAGAAAAGGTGGCTAATGATCTTAAAGCTTATGAAGCATGGAGGGATGTGTTGATTAAGACTGAGGTTGACATTGAGTTTAGTAAGCTGATGAAGATTGAGGAGCAAGAAGTTCCTACTTTTGATGTCAAAGCTTGGTTAAACACAGTCACAAACAAGAAGAGGGAGGAAGTTACTGCTGCTAGAAAGAAGAAAAAGGTTTTCAAAGGGCCAACACCTCTACAGCAAAGAAGAAATAAGGAGAAATATCTTAACAAAGTTAAGAAATTTAAAATGGTTGTTCTAAGGGGAGAGACTGACTCTCAAATTGATGAAATGTATCACCATGCCAGAACTGAATGTGATAGGATCATTGCTATAGGATCTAAAAAGGATGAAGAAATGATAGCTGAAATGATCAAAAAGACAAGAGGAAATAAGTCTACTGGTGAGCCTGAGAAGATTAAAGAGGTTGAGAGTGCTGCTAAGCCTAATGATTCAGAGTAAGAGAAGAATACATCTGACATCAAACCTGTTCTCTCTGATGAAAGCAAGAAGAGAGGAACTATTCAGAAAAAATTTGCAAGGAAAAAGAGAAAGGTTGATGGTGCTGGTGGTTCTGGACTGAATAAGGGAGAAAGTACTGGAGATGAGGCTGACAGGCAAAGAGTGATGACTCTTACATGTCTTTCATTACACAAAGAACCAGATCTCTTAAATCCTACACCTCTAGATGTTAAACATCCTATTGTGTCATACATAGTGGGACTCAGAGATTATGGAAGCAAGAAAAGAATTATATGGTCTTTTGAAAGAACTAACAAAACATGGACTCAATTTCTATCATTTGAACACATGATGTACCATATGGATAGAAGTGATGTTTGTGCTCTCTGGAGGCTTTATAAAGAGAAGTATGGAGCAGCAAGACCAGAAGATGGAAATGAATTGATAAACTATTACAGGTTAAAGCTTATGTTTGAACCTAATGATGGTGATCTTGAATGGAAAGCACTCAAGTCTGGAAATGTTCAAAAATGGTATTTGTATCAGTCTTGTGGTGTTCATTCTTTGACTGTTGGAGGGACAGTCATCTTCATGCTTGCTGAGAAGAATTATCCAGTGCTTAACAATCACACAGCAATCATTTTCCAGATGTTGAAGCCTAAGATGCTTCATTTGCAGTATGAGTTTGATGAACAGGCTTATAACTTAGTCACCAAATATGAGAAGATACTTGTTGATAGTGGTGAAGTTAAGGGGTAAGTGTTTGGAAGCATCCTCTTGGTGGTTATTCGTGCTTATAAGAAACTTGATGATTTAGGAGGTAAATATCAAGTTTAGGGGAGGATTGTTGGGTTTTAAGTAACTCTGCTTCTAATAATATCAATCTGCTGCTGACTGACTCTGCTGCTGGAATTTTGACTCTGCTGCTCATATTGAAGAACTCTGCTGCTCAGAGTTAATTATAGTATTGAGTCATGTATTTATGTTAATGATTGCATTAAATATTCTATAGGTTTAGAATATCGTTTGTGTGTGTAAGAAGTCTTTGTAAACCGTGTAGGGTTCCTTGTCTATAAAAGGAGATCCCTAGGGTTAGAGAATGTACGTGTATTAGAAAGTCGATTCACTTAAAGGTTGTAAAACCCTAGCATTGTAAGAGTGCTTGTATTATTAATATTGAAGTGTTTAAGTGTGAAATCCATTGTTCTTGTGTTCATCTTAAGTTATATAATATATTCCGCGTATTATATAAGTTGTTACTCAAGTCAGCTTCTATACTAGATCGTTTGCTCAACTGGGATCAACAATACTATTCCTAGGGCTATTTGGGGATTCGGAAAAAAGATTTTTAAGGATGAAATTCCGAATCATTCGGAGACGGATGAACATTCTCCGTATGTATTCTGGATGGGGTAATAGTAGGGTAGTGGGGAGCAGGCATATCTATCTAGTAATGCAGAATTTAATATATGCTCAAGTAATAGTCAAGTAATACCGAGTATGCAGATCTAATACACGTATGGCTCTGGGAAAGAGGCATTGGGGAGTGAAGTGGCACAAAGGACTTTCTCGGGTATCGGGAAAAATAGTTGTAGTTTAGGTTTTGACCTTGTTCTCTACAACTGAAGCTCTGATGCCAATCTGTAACACCCCCATATTCACGTTTCGCTGCAGATTTAGGGTTGGGGTATTACTTAATGAGATCACAGTTACAGTAATAGAAAATGACTCGAAAAGAGACGTTTTTATAAAATGAGTTACCATTCAATTAAATCATCAGAGTTTTATAAGAGGAGGTCCTCAAAATCTAAGTTTATTATGAAACTTGAATGATAACTGAGTGAGAAGTCCTGCAAGCTTTGTGGCACTCCATGCCATAATTACCGCAGAGCTTTGTTACCTAGGATACATGCTTAAAAGTCAACACTAGGTTGAGTGAGAGTCATAGGTTTAGGATGTGGGTGAATACAAGTTCCTTGGGTTCAGTTGTAACACCCATCTGGGAAAATGTTGTGTGTGTGTGTGTGTGTGATAATTGTGATGCATGCACAATTATCAAGAGTGGGGTATGTTACACTAAGCTCATGAAACCGCACGTTAACAGTCCGGGTCATGGGGGCTGCAAACCCAACCATGAGGGGACAAGAAGGATAACTTGCCAAAGTTAATCCTTAGAGGTTTCAAGTATAGTACTTATTGGTTACCCGGCTGAGGTAAAGCAACAGGAGTGATAATCTCCAATAGATCTGTCAACTATACTCGCTTTCACTTGTGTAAAACCCACAAGTGATTGTGGCTCATGAATTTTAGTTATGTAATGGTCGCATAATAGTATTACTTGTGCAAGAACCAAAGAAAAAGACTTGTATTCGGTTTTTAAAGCAAGTAGCATGTATCCCCCTCACAGGGTTTGTAAAGCATTTAGAAAGCGTTTAAAAGGTGTGAGATTATGAAAACTCATAGAAAAAGAGTGTGAGGCTATGAAACTCACCTGGGCTTAAGGCTATGTGATTGATGTTAAAGTGACTAGAGGTCTAGGCTGCTTACTCACATATCTTGAAGTCTATTATTGTTGTGGAGGCATGTCAAGCTCTAGTTGTTTTGTTTTATGTTTATTAAGTGTTTTATCTTAGGATTCTTAGATATAATATAACACCGTTCAGGCCATCGTAATCTAGAAGCATAACTCCTCATATGAAGCTCCCTACTATTGTATTATGCTATCAACATAATACTGTTCGGGCCATCATAATTCAGAAGTATATAACTCCTCACACGAAGTTCCTTACTATTGAGTTATATTGTTATTAGAGTTTAGTTATAACATAACACCGTTCGGGCCATCATAATTCAAAAGTATATGCAAGAATCGTTTGAGGAGCCAAGGCACTTTAAATCGTAAACCCAACAGACTCGTCAAAACGAAATATTCACATATTACTCCTCACATGAAGCTCCCTAGTATTGTGTTATGCTTCTAACTTTAAAATAGGTTTGCTATATATATGAAAATAGTTTACTTTATAACCTTCAAGTTTAATATATTTACAAAATCTACCCTATACGTATAATACTTATATTACCTAGGTCTATAACTATCTAGACTTCACATATTTAGTCCCTATACTTCTATATTTTTAGAAAATGACAGAAATGACCCTTGGACTTATAAGTTTTCAAAATTTACTATTTATACCCTTAACTCTAAAACTTTTGCAAAACTAGTGCCTATAAGTTTATAACTATTTAACTTTTTATCCTAAGGTTACATATCTTTGCTAAAAGGATCCTTATACTTATAAAAGAAATGTCAAAAATAGTCCCTAGAGTTAATATTTTCAGAAAGTTACCATATATACCCCTATGCATGGAAAGTTTTGCAAAACTAGTCCTAATTCCATGCAAACCATATTTTTATGAAACAAAAAGGTTTCCTAGCTTATGGTTAACTAATATAAGCTTAACTAAGTTGCCTAAACTATCTTATAGCTTATGAAAAGGGCTTATAGTATAAAAATAGCAATTCGACTCATTTTAGGGTTTTAAAAAGATAACGAGCTAGTTCTAGTGACCAAGGCTTAGGCAAGGGGTTCTAGGGGATCTAAGTCAACCTATAAATATCCTAAGATTGTAATAAAACTAATAGGAGCAAGTATGAAAGCTTACGTGATCAGCTAGAGCTTAACAAGGCAAGCTAGGGTTTTCTAGGGCAAAAGGGTCTCGACAAGGCAACAAGGCTTCTAGTACTCGACTTCTAGGACTACTAGGTCTTGTATAATACTACTAGGACCAGAATATATGAGGTGAAAAGAAGTGAAGAGGTGTGGTTTGAAATGAGAGGGTAACGAGCCTTTTTATAGGGTCGTTTGGAGTAGCGACCAAGAACAAGAAGGAGGAGGTGTCGAGGGGGGAGAGAGGTGACTCATGGAAGCTATAAGGTGACTATTGAGGGCTACATGATGAATCATGGTAGCTATAGTCGGCCATAAGGGTGTTTATGGTGAAAGGGAGGTCGTATGGCGGCTTAAGGGTACAAGGAGGTGACGAGCCTCCTTGGTGGCGGTTTTATGGCCACATGGTGGTAAGGCAGTGATGAGGAGGTGCTTGTAAGCTGCTTAGAGATTATAGAGGCGATGTAGGGTGGTTTAGAGGCGGTTTAGGGGTGGTTTAGGGTGTTTAACCTAGACGAGACCTAAGTGGGTGACAAGGTGGTGATAAGTAGGTGATACACCTACTTGTGTATGTGCTAAGCATGACTAAGGTGCTATGCTAGGTGCTTGAGGTGTTTGAGGTGCTTAGGGTACTTAGTTTTAGGATTAGGGTTAAGTTAGGTTTAGTTATAACCTAATTTTGCTTAGTGGATGATTAGGGTTTAGCTTAGATTTTAGTGCCTAGATTAGAGTCCTATGAGTGTTTAGTGACTAATCCTAAGTCCTAAGGAGCTTATACAAGTGGTGGTAGCTTATGGGAAAAGTTCGGAAAGGTTTGACCTAGTTTCCGGGAAGTTATAACCTAGTTATGGTTTTGTGCTTAAGAGACTTGTACCTAGACTGTAAGAGGTTGTACTAAGGTCTAATGATGCTAGGGTATCCTGATAATACTAAGGTAACTTACACATAAGCCTTGAACACTTTTAAACTAGTTCAGATAAGCAATTAGGGTTTTGTAAACACATAGGCCTTATTAGGGCTTAATTAGTGTTGGATTAGGGTTTTGTGATGAGTTTAGTGTTTTAGATTGGTGTTTTACTTATTATGGTATTGTTGTAATCCTATGCTTGACATACCAGTCATTTATAGGATGTGTGGGTAAGGATATTTAGCTTGTGTAGATACGTGAGCAGGTCTAGAAAGTCACTTATGTAATGATATGCATACAAAAAGCAAAAATTTACCTGTGGAAATACCTACTATAGGTATTTGTAATGGGAATGATAGTGATGAGATTTTTTGGGTTGCTACACGTCGCAAAGAATTTTGGCTTGATATTTGGACAACCAATTCATTCCCACAACAACGTCAAAACTACCGAGTCTCATGGGTATAAGATCGATTTCGAATGGGGAGTTAAGTAAGGTTAGGGTACAACCCATAAGGATGGTGTTAGTACTAACTAGGTTTCCGTCGGCCATTTCTATCTCATAGTAAGTATCTAATGCTACGGGTTTGATCCTAAGTCTAGAGGCAAAAGGTATAGATACGAAACTCCTATCGGCTCCAGAATCAAATAGTACTGTAACAAAATGATTATTTAAAAGAAACTTACCCATGACTACGCTTGGATCTTGTGGATCGTTTCTATCCCTCAACATGTAGGCTCTACCCTTGGCACCATCATTATTTTTCTTTGGACATTTATTCGAATAGTGTCCCTTTTTTCTACAAGCATGACAAATGACCATTGCTGGTGGTGGATTACCCCCACTTGCTGGTCCTTTGTGCCTGCAATCCTTTGTCTGATCGCCCACCTTGTTACATGTATTATACTTAATGAAACAAGGCCCTGTGTGATGCCAATTGCATTTCTTAAACAGAGGGGCTTTCCCAACATAACCACTTCCCTCATTTGGAGTGGTGGTATACGCTTTCGTATTATCTTGCCTTGGGTTTGGTTGAGGATAGGGGTTAGTACGGTTGTAACTGTTAGTGTTACAGGTGTTTCCGAAAGCTCTCCCATCATGGAACTTTTGTTTATTATCATTGGGCACTGGCACAGTGTTGTGCTTTGTTACTTGGTCCATTAACCTCAAAGTTATGTTAATGGCCTCATCTAAAGTTTGAGGTTTAGAGGCTATAACATTCTCTTCGATACTTCGGGGCAAACCTCCGATGAAAACTTCTATTGTCTTTTCAATAGTTGGCAACATTGTAGGACACAACGTTTCTAACTCTTGAAATCTCCTAATATAAGTTTTAACATCGTTCCCCTTAACTGTCAAGTTATATAGTTCATCCTCCATTTTCTTTACTTCTATTCGAGGTCAGTATTTCTTAATCATAAGATTCTTAAACTCAGTCCAGGTGATCTTATAAGCCTCCTCTATTCCTATGGGTTGGGCATAAGAGTTCCACCAGGATAACGCTTCTTCGGTAAGAGTACCGGTAGCAAACTTAACTCTACAATCCTCGGTACAGTTACTATGGGAGAATACTGATTCACATCTCTCAAACCAATGAATCAATCCTATGGCCCCTTCTGTTCCCTTAAAATTAAAGGGTTGACAGCTCATAAATTCCTTGTAGTTACTATTCTTCACTACAGGAATTTTGGGGATTCTAGCCATGTTAGCATTCCTAGCTTCTAGTGCTGCAGTTACACTGTCAGCAACTAGTTGCTGAATGTCTTCCTGAGTCATGGTGGGTGTAGCGGGAGTAGTAGGTGTAGTTTATCTTGTACGTGCCATTCTAGGTCGTTCGCAAGATAAGATGAGATAAGAATAATGTCATTTCCAATTTAGATATTCTTGCAAGATCTAACTAATAGAATCTTGCGTATAGACAGGTTTTACAATGCTCTAATTCTTAGAACATCGTCTGATACTGGGGTATTAGGGTATAGGGAATCCTAAATCCAAAAGGGTGGATTTCCTAATAAGATTTACTATATTCCACGAAATTAGTTTCCCCAGTCTAAAGGCATAGTGATACTAACCTAAAGGATTCTAATTGTTGTAAATTTTAGTATTTCCTAGTTTCTATAATTCCTAATGACCTCGAGTTCTCTAAAGCCTAAGATATGTCTATGGTGATTTTCTAAGATATAAGGCATAGGGGATCTTAGTATAGGCAAACTATATTTTCTATAACGACTTATTCCTATATCTTACAGGGTGCATAGTACCTAGTAAACTATCTAAATTACCTATAACCTTACTAATTTGTTTCTTTGTTGTTCTTAAGCTCTTGGATTGCTTCTAATAGATCTCTTATGTCAGACTTATGACTATCCCTAAGATCTTCTATGATCATTTCTATAGTGCAATGTCTAACATGTGCGGTAACTACTTCGTCCGAGTGTTCCTCATATTTTGTTTATAACTTAAAGATTTGACTACGTGGTTTCTCTAATTCACTTTTCTAGTCTAGTGTAATCTCTTTGAATTATTATCCTACCATTTCCTAAGTCACTTATCCTAGTTACTACTTCTTCTATACGCCCTAAGGATAAACAGAAACAGAAAGTGAGCAATTCAATTCTAGTCCTTGGTGCCACATTTTAACGACAACACCCTTGGCTGGAGTGACTTTATCTGCCATGTTTATAACCAAAAAGAGTAAATATGAATGCCATCAAAAAGGTAAAAAAGAAGTCATCGATCAGGGATGCAATAATAAGTTGTTATTATTTATTATGCAATTTATACCAATGAGATCTGTGGTGATGCTTTGGGTGCGCTATATCTTCTATTTGTTCTTCTTGCCTTTCTAAAGGTGTTTTATAAAAACTATTTCCTATTTCAAACCTAGGGGAAGGCATACGTGGTATAGTACGTAATTTCTTAAGGGGTGGGGAATCTATTTCGGGAACATAGCGATCTTGACTATTATAGTGGGGTATAGATGGGGTAGGTGTTAAAGTAGGTACTATAGGAATGTCACTACCATATGCTTGCATATACCCACTATATGCTTGCATATAGGGATCATTCGGGGAAGGCCCTATTCCTAAGTTAACTAAGATGTTCTGGGCTAATTCTTCTAGAGAATTAGAATTAGAAGATGAGTGTGTAGGAGTAGCCGGAGCATACTCATAACTATCCGATGAGGTATCCTCATCATCAGTTTCTAACACTATGATAGGATTGTTAAAGGATGACATATCTAATTGTCATTTCTGGGTAAACGCCTTAGCATAATTCTAATCTATATTCTATCTAAAGGCAATAGTAATAGTGGGGAATCTACCCTATAGGCAATAGTGAGGAATCTATCCTAAAAGCAATTTAGGGATTCTAACCTAAAGGCAAGTGATGAACTCAAATAAGTACATATTATTATCATCATTTATCCTATTTATTTGACATGTTTTACTTTATTATGAATGAGAATCAGTGCTTTAATGTTTACTTTAGTGATTCTTAGGTAAAAACAGGTAATAGGTGAAACTTGGCGATTTTGGACTAATTATGGAGCAAAACGAGCAAGATGTCAAAAGTCTACTGAAATCCAGAAGATGCGTCATATCTCACTCAACAGATACGCCGCAATATCATACCTAGATGAATTCGAAGACCATTGCCTGACTTTGAAGAATGCGCCGCATGGAATTCTACCATGCGCCGCTTATGAAACTTTGGTCAACGAAGAAGATCAAGCTTGTTCTACTCCAGATACGCCGCATTATACTTCTGACATACGGCGTATCACTATCAAGTCTTCACAAGATACAATCCAAGATACTGAAGGACATGTGCCGCATCTGAAGGCGGTATAAGAATATTCCAGAATATATTAATCTTGGAACCCACGCGAGTACATGCGCCGCATCTGCTCATTACATGCACCGCATCATACCCTAAGATAGAAACTATAAATACCCCAAGACCTAAACGAATTTAGTGTGCAACAAAACCCTAAGGAGCCGAGTTCAGTCGAAGAAGCAACACAAGACACACCCCAAACGAAGATATTAGAGCTGTAAGAAGGTCCTGCATGTATTTAATTCATTAAGTAGTTTTGTTTTATTGTAATAGTACTCTTTAATTCATCAGGATAGATGGGCAAATGTATGTGACTACGGAAAATCGTCCATTCCTCTTAAAATTGCTTTCCCATCGATTAAAGCTTATATGATGATGCCTTTGGTGACTTATATTAGTGCTTTGATAACCTTTGTGTCTAGCTGAGTTTTGCGTCTGGTCGCCATGCCCCTTCCTCGCCTATTTTATCTGACGTCTTTAGATGAATAGGATATACATAAATAATCATTAAGGGTGGACCCGCCGATGTGATTGGAGCCAACGAGAAAGATTTAATTATATACACTTCATATAAAACTACCAATAAAACAAGTGACAAGCTACTTAATTATCAGAACAGGTCTTCATATTGTTTCTATTATCTATCTATGTACGTATGTTATTCGCTGATTCGTGCTCATTAGTTTAATTTACTGTTTAATAAAACCAATCTGTGCTAGTCTCTCAGGCTGAACCCCCTTGCGTTAGATTAGGCTGTAAAACTAAATTAGGATATTAAAATACTGATTAGATTAATTAGATAAATTGTTCCACTCTTAGTGATCGACACTCTACTTACCATTATATACAAACTGACCGGGTACACTGCTCGTTAAGTGTGTGTGTGTGTTATTGATAAGTCGGCTAAATATAAATGTAAAACTTGAGTAGGCATTAACACTGCTAAACTGCAACGACACATCACGCGCATCAAGTTTTTGGCGCCGCTGCCGGGGAGTGAATTGTATTTATCTATTAATTTGATTAGTAATTTAATTAGGTTTTTAGATTCTAACCACTAACTTGTTGTATGTTAATTAGATTACATTCATTGTATAATTTGCATATTTACTATTTTTTGTTTGTTTTTAATTTTCTGTAATTTTCTTTTTATTTTCTTTTTATTTTTCTTTAATTTTTGTATTAACTGCTGCCGTTGTATTGTGCTGATACAATCGATACGGCGCATCTGTTTCACAGATGCGGCGTATTGCATTTTAATTTTATAAAATACAACGCGTTTAATAATTCGAGTACGACGTATCTTTTCCCCAAGATATGGCGTATTCTGTTTTTAATAAGAATTTTGCGAAACCCTAACGCCATGCGACGCATATGTTTTTACAGATACGGCGTATTTAATGTTTAAATTAAAAACAGTTTTCGAATTAATTAAACAGAAGCGACGCATCGATTTTTATCGATACGGTGCATCTACTGAATCAAAAATCTTGTATTTTGATACGTAACGAAAATACGGCGAATTAGCTTCTGCTTATGTGGCGCATTTAATTTTTATAAATATAACTGATTTTTGATATTTGACAGGTACGGCGCATTCTAATTCAAAAGTGGCGTATCTATTTTCTAAATAAAAGTCTAATTTAATTTTAACGTAATATAATACGGCGTATCCTCTTTCAAGGATACGGCGCATCGTCTGCAGATATCAGCAACTTTTATTTTTCATATTCCATTTTCGTTATTAATTTACTGATATTCCATTTTCTTGAATATACCCTACTGATGCTTTTGTGATGATTTCAGGTAGTGCATGACCAGAAGTTCAACCAAGAACCTAATTAAACCTTACGAAGAACTTGAGCGAGCTTTTCATTCACTTAGAAAGCTTTTCAACACAACAAGCTTTGACCTTTCAAGTTCTTCAGAGCTTGATTATTTTTCTGAGCAAAAAAAGAGGAAGTAGAAAAGGAAACAATGACGGAAAACACTACTATGGAGGAATACATGAACAAAACCCGATCCGACTACAGTTCAAGAGTTGCTAGGCCAAAGTTTGATGACAAGTCAAAGTTTGAGTTGAAGGGTCAGTTTCTCAAGGAATTAAGAGAGAATGCTTTCAGTGGGACGGAGAATGAAGATGCTAATGAACATGTGGAAAAGGTCCTAGAGATTGCAGATTTATTCACTACAGAAGGAGTTTCTGACGATCAACTTATGCTTCAGATCTTCCCAATTTCACTCAAAGGAGCTGCTAATAAGTGGTTAAGAAATGAACCAGCTGGTTTGATCACTACATGGGAAGAACTAAAGAGCAAATTCCTCAAAAGATATTGTCCACCTGCTAAAACTGCTAAGAAGATGGAGGCTATCAACAATTTTAAGCAAGAGCCCGATGAAACTCTATATCAAGCTTGCGAGCGTTTCAAAGATCTGTTGGTAAAATGTCCTCAACACTATCTGACCACAATGCAGGAGGTAATATTGTTTTATCAAGGATTGGACGTGCCTACTAGACAAATCTTGGATGCGAAGGGAGCTGTACCATAAATGAGTGCAGCCAATGCTAGGAAAGCAATCCAAGAAGCTGCTGATCATTCTCAAAAATGGCACAATGGAACCTCTACTAGATCTAGAAGCACCACTAATTCCGACGGATTTGCTGCTATACAAGCTCAATTAGACAAAATTAGTAGAGATATAAAGAAACGAGATGAACAAGCATATGCTGCCCAAGTTGGATGTGAAAAATGTCAAGGTCCTCACTACACCAAGGATTGCCCTACAAAGAATGAAAGTGAAACCTTTGAAGAGGCATACTACACACAATTTGGTCAACCATTCCAACCTTCTGGAAAGTTTAGGGAAGCTGCTCCAGGATACTATCAGAAGTACAATGGAAACCCCTCATATCAATAGAGAAGGCAAACTTTGGACGATACTTTAAAGCAAATTATGGCAGATGCTACTAAGAGACATGAAGAGAACATGGCTATGATCTAGGAAATCCGAGCTTCAACAGAAACCACCACAAGGAATCAAGGTGCTTCGATCAAGAACTTAGAGCAACAAATTGGTCAGATGGGCAAGGTTCTTCAAGAAAGGGGAATTGGAAGTCTACCTAGCTCAACTGAAACTAATCCAAGAGATCATGTCAAAGCCATAACCACTACCGAAGAAGTCATGCCTAAAATACCTTTTCCTGGACGATTGAAGAATGGTAATCTTTTAAAACCCCAATATTTCTTTAACTCTTCAATTATTGTAAGGAGGCTACTGAAAGAGAAGTCAAGAATTGAAGAGGAGATCAGGGATGTAATGAAAGAAGAGAGCTCTGCAACTGATCTACAAGCCTTGCCTCATAAAGAGAAGGACCCAGGAAGTTTTACTCTACCTTCCTCAATTAATAACATGTCTTTCAATAATGCATTAGCTTACTTAGGAGCTAGTGTTGGTGTAATGCCCCTAGAGACATTCACTACCCTAGGACTAGGAAAATTGACGCCAACTAAGCTGCTTATTGAATTGGCTGATAAAACAATAAAACGACCTGAGGGGATTGCTGAAAACATGCTAGTTAGGATCGAGAAGTTTGTGTTCCCTGTAGACTTTATAATACTGGATATGCCCGAGGATGTTAAGATTCCCTTAATCCTTGGAAGACCTTTCTTATCTACGGCCCATGCTAAGATTAATGTGTTTAAAAGAAAAATATCATTAAAAGTAGGGAATGACAAACTAGTCTATAAATGTGAAAATCCGGTTAAGAGCATAATTAGAGGCGTTTATATGCTAGGACTAGGAGAATGTGTAGACCTTGATCTAGATGCTAGAATAACAGAAGGGACATTGATTGAAGACAATTTAACTAATCCTGATCATGAGAAACCTAAGCGTAATGTAATTAACGATTCTATAAAGGAATTGTTTGATTGTGAAAGTATTAACAAACGTAGTGTAATATCCTGCTAAAAACCCAATTATTAGGAAACACTAAACATGAAGTAATTAAGTATTACTGTTCATACACCCATTTTTAGGCAAAATTTTAAACTTTTATTTACACTATGTAACTCTAAATCATTATGTGCTATGTGATTCACACCTACTTTGAATGAGCTCACACGCAACCCACAATGACCTGGACAAGGTACAACACAACTATGGATCAGTTTTGATCACAAGTGTCACACTTTGCACTCACAACAACCACATATGAGATTTCTACCTCAGTGGACCCCACAATACAAGTATGAATTATAATACACATTTATGGGACCCACATCCCTCTTGGTGGACCCCACAACACTCTCACAACTGAAATACACCTATGTGGGCCCCACAACTACTAAATATAATATAATATTCACTATAGGACCCACAATATTCACAAGTGGGCCCCACATGACCAATTTGACCACACAACACCTATTGGGCCTACACTAGCCCAATACTACTACACAGATCATATTTAAACTACAAATAGGCATGAAGAACCCCTAAGCCCACTAAAGGCCTAATCCAACAACTAAAGTATTATACGAATTCATAAGCCTTTGAACGTTTACTTTTGCCTTCGCATTCGTGATTTTTACACACAACCTATGGAACAAAAGGCTCTATCTCATTCTTTGCACACAAGAGAATCGAGATCAACTAATATCTCATCAAAATACGTGCGAATGAATAGTAAAACAAGGACCTTTGGTAATGAGGTAACACATTCACAAAAATGTACACAACATTGGTCACATTGTGCTAAACTCATTCCTATTGATTCTCACAAGTTCCAAACCCTCTCAATTGACTTTTTAAGTGTTTCTAATCAACTCATAACTCACCAAACTCACAAACGTGCCCTAACTCATTTCTTTGGTCTCGTTATATATCCAAACGTACACATAAACATTCCAAACATGCATAAGACCATTTGAAACCTTCCAAGGCATTTAGAAATCCATCAATACTCATTTTAAGACATTCTGTAGGACCGTAGAACAACCTATTTCACTCAAGAATCATGCCTAAATCTAGAGAGAGAAAGAGAGTAGAGAGAGAGAGTGGGAGGAACATCTAGTGGAACTCTAGGGCTTTACATAAGTTTTACATTGTTGCATAAATAGCCCTTAAAATTTATCAAAATATGAATACATGAACTAAATAACATGAAATAATGTTCTAAAGCAACCTATTACATAACATTAATGACCGACACTTTTTATAAATAAAATACGATCCTAACAATCTCCCCCTAAGTGTCGGTTATAAAAGGTTGCGCGATGTCATCATCTTTGTCTTTAAACTTTAACATTCATTGCTCTGGACGTCTTTAAGAATCATTAGATAAGTCATAGTTCATTGTTCATCGTTCTTTGTTCCTTCATGCTTTGTGATCTTCGATAAATGACTTTTCTTTGTTCTTTGTTGTTGTGGCGGATATATCTGCCTTTCGTCACTTCTTTGTCATTGATGGTTGAACGCCTTTCCAACATGCTCATACATCTTTAGTCTTTGTCATACATACATTTGTTGTTCCCGTTCTTTCACTTTGATCTTTGTCACTTTACTTTGCAGATTCTTCTTATTGGCGTAGAATCTTTCTTTGACTATTTCTATCCTTTGATCTTTGTGAGAACTTTCCTTTGACTTTGTGATGTATGTATGAGCATGTGGAAACTTTGTGTCACGATGGTGGTTGTAGCTGCATAAAATTTGTTAGTGATAAAACAACCAGTACTTACAGGTTCGGAATTAGAGATCGTTGACAGCATAGTGTGAAAACTCTCTCTAATCCTTACCCTGGCCGTTCCTAATCGGAATCCCCCGAAAGGGCTTACACTAACATACCGAAGTACACCAACGGTTAGGTGAGTCGCTGGAGATCACCCCACGACTGTAGACTGTTTGAAACCACCGCAAACACTAAGCATAACCCATAAAGAATTACCGAAGTGACATGCTGTCAGGGTTGTTTGATGTTGACCCTGGCAGGAATTTCCATTCAATCATTGAGAATCACAAGAGTGAATCCTCTCATAAATGTTCTAGCAGATTGCTAAGATCTGCTTAGGACTCGATAGTCTACAACTGGTGTCCATTGATGTAGAACCACCATTGTAGAATTGTTATGTGTTCCTATGAGATCTTATGATGAATCTCGGGGCTCTAGACTCAATAAGTGCACATTTAGTCGTCGGAGGCATGGAGCAGAGGGCCTCCTTTTCAATATCAACACATCTCGGAGTGAGAGGTCGATAGATTATGCAAGGTTCTCCGTGAGAATGAAACAAGTATCTTTTGAGAGATACCCGAATGGCTAGAAGGTTTAAGTGCAGTGCGTCACTGGGTCCATGATGTCTTGTCTTCAATACCGGTGTCACTTTATAACAACCAGTAGCATATGAATTGAACCCGGTGTTTGCCCTAAGGTTGAACATATGGAGAGCTATTTCTTTTCACCTTTTTCATTACTTTTCTTTTTAATTTTTCAACCCCTTCTTTCCCTTTCATTCTTTTCTCCTTTTTTCATATCATACCTAAGGACTTCTAATTCTATCTATTAGAATTGTCCTTGGGTAGATCCCTCCGGCTCTGGCGGATCATAGGACGGTTTTTCCTAACCTTAGTCACCTTATATCACCATGACTATCCTATTGTTGCCAATGAACCAAACATTTGAAAATCTTCTCAAAATGTTTATGATAATGAAACATATTTTGTTAACACTTTGAGAGTTTTGATTTCTTTCTGAAGGACTCCCCCTTCACATGTGCTCATGTAATTTTTAAGAAATTTGCACATGCGGGAGGAGTTTGCACTTTTTGAATTGATCCATTCTTAATAGACATATACACGAGGGACACATTTACGTTGCTTAGTTAAAGGGATCCATTATCAACTTTCAGGTGATAACTAGCCCTAATAATTAACTTGAAGTTGTTAACATTTCTTAGAAAGGAAGTTAGACCCGTCAAAGTACACATCTAATAAGAGTTTCTCGAAACGGTACATTCTACTTAGACAAGTCCTATTCGAGACACATTTACATCACTGGTTAGACCAGCTTGAAATTATTACCCGTCCAGGACAAGTCTTTTCGATTACAGACATTTGAGTTTTGTCAATTTGAGGGTTATAACTGAATCGAGTACTGACATTTAAGTCATTTCAAAAGTTATTTTTGAGTCGAGCTCTTTCTAGATTCGGCCACAATCATTAAACATTATTGATCACATTTAATCACGTCTTCTCGCCCTAAAAAATAGCATATCGTGATATTTTTGATATCAACTGATTAGTAGAAAAAGCATTTGGAGAGATAGACGGATTTGTTTTTGCATGAAATCGGAACATTTTTTATTTTTATACTCCCCCTTAAATAAAGCATATTTTTAAACATAGAGTTTAAAATCAATTTTAAGGGTTTGGAGGGAGTTTTCTTTTTTTTTTTTGGTAAAAGGGATTCACCCTGGCAAAATATATTAATCACAAAAAAACGTTTTAAGTACAATGGAATGTGGCTGACATGCCACATTAACCTCAAGCAACGCTTGAACAACACTTCTAAACTAAACGCTGGTGCTTATGACAGGCCATAAGCACAACAAACCTAGCTATACATCACAAGCAACTAACTAGGAATAAAACCAAGAAGAATCTTGAATCCAGTGAACGTCCCACTTCCAACCAGCAACAGCAAAGAACCAAGTATCCAAAATCCATGAATAGCACCACCTTGAAAAGCACCATATCTTTTCAGCAACGAATGACCAAGAGACCATCAAATCATATTCGTTACAAACTATTCTCATCACTTCCAGGTGAGTTAACTCCTGTGAGAGGTGAATCATTGAAAATAATGGATTTGATATCTCTTTACCAATAGCCATTACTACTGGAGTAGCCAAATGTTCAAGTTCGAAAACTATGGTACACCTGATAACCATCTGATTTATAAGTAAATCAGCAACTATAAATGGATTTGAGTTGTCTTTACCTGTAGCCGTTTGCTCAGGACTAGCCAGTTCTTTAGGTGAAAAAATCACCCTTGGTGAACTGAGACCCAAATATGGAAGCGACATCATGTATGTATAAGAGAAGAGGGCAACTTCCACACACGCACAAGATCAGTCACGTTCGCCATCCTCTTGAATCTGCAAGTTAAAAGCTTCATACGAATCGTGGACTGAATAAAATCAACAACTTGAGCTTCCGTTCGCTTTTGTTGCTTGAAAATCCTATTGTTCCTTTCTTGCCAAATAACGTACGACGTAGCAGCAAACAAAAGCTTGGAAACCACACTTCTAACTGACCTAGATCTCGCCTTAATAGTAAGGAAAGTAATAATAGCATCGAAAGACGAGGGCATAACTCCAAGATCAGCAAAAACCTTAAGCGAGTACCAAACCTGAGAAGAGAATATACAATCAAAGAATAGGTGCTCATGAGAATCAGGTTGCATCTCACACAACGGGCAAAGAAAAGTAACAAGATTATTATTATCATCCAAAAGCGTCAACATATCTTGCGTCTTAAGCCTTCGTTTAATCACTAACCAAGTATGGAACGCATGTCTTGGAATTCGGTGAGAAAACCAGACCACGTGATACCAATCAACAGTAGAGCCCCGAGGTCTAATACAATCCCAAGCAAGAGAGACCGAGAAATGCTTAAAACTGCCATCACTATTACGCCAAACTAAACGATCATCCATATGATTCAGCAATTGAGGAACCGCAATCGAATTAAGAGATGGATAACGAACAGACCACTGATTGGGCCACGCCCAACCATGCCAACTAATAATATCACTAAACTTAGAATCAGGAAAAAAGCCAACTCGATGAATATCCCGAGAGGAGACTATTAGACACAAGGGGCTCAAATCGCACCACGAATCGAACCATGCTGAAACCTTTGATCCGTTACCTAAGATATACCATATGAATCTTCGAACAAGAGGCCGAAGCTGCAAAATCTTCCTCCAACTCCAAGTCATATTACCACGGCACGGGACATCCCAAAAGTTGCGCTCCTTAAGCTTATACATATGAATCTATTTAACCCATAGAGATTCCTTACCCGAAACAATGCTCCAAATATGAGAAGTAATCAAAGCATTATTAAAAGAACCAAGCGATCTAATACCAATCCCCCCTTCGTGTTTTGGAAGANTATACCATATGAATCTTCGAACAAGAGGCCGAAGCTGCAAAATCTTCCTCCAACTCCAAGTCATATTACCACGGCACGGGACATCCCAAAAGTTGCGCTCCTTAAGCTTATACATATGAATCTATTTAACCCATAGAGATTCCTTACCCGAAACAATGCTCCAAATATGAGAAGTAATCAAAGCATTATTAAAAGAACCAAGCGATCTAATACCAATCCCCCCTTCGTGTTTTGGAAGACAAACAACTTCCCACGCAACAAACGCCGTGTCAAGCGCCCGCTGAACCGTATCCAACTCATGACGAAGTTTAATGACATTCTCATGAATATTACCCTCATTAAACAAAAGACCACGAAGAGGCTTCTTCAATAACTTTAGCTTACTAACAACTCGATACATGAAGAAACCACTCACATTCGTACCCCAAGCCTCCTTAACCTCCTCTTTAAACCTAGGATTCTGAACCAGAATGTTAGCGAACTTAAACGGACGAGGTTTGAATGTAACCGATGTCGGGATAGTAAGAATATCCGGGGAATGATCAGAAATACGATAGGGCTGGAAAATAGCATGAGCACCAACAAATAAATCCATAAAACCAAGGTTCGCCATAATACGGTCAATCTTCGTAAGCGTACCATCCAAATCTCTAGGCTTTTGATTCCATGTAAACTGCAGCCCCGACCGATTAATATCAACCAACTCTACCTCATCAATACATTCCTTAAACTCTCGCATAGAAATATCAATCACGGAAGATCCCGCCACCTTATCCTCCAAATGCAAGGCTGAATTAAAGTCACCAAGAATACACCAAGGGCGAGCACGAGTATACAGCTTATGCATCTTAAGATTATCCCATAGAGGCCTCCTATGAGTATATCTATTATGAGCGTATATAAAGGAACAAAAGAGCTCCTTTTTATCCGCCTTAAACCTAATGCATACATGAATAACCTGATCATCCATAGAAATAACAGTTAAATCGATCTCGTCTTGATTCCAACCTAACACAATCCGAGAGCCCTTAGAACACAAATGCCCATTAGAAGTCCAATCCCAATTACGAAACACCTTAGAGCAAAGCACCTCTAACCTCGAATTAGCAACATGGGACTCAAGAATAGCACAAACCGCAAGTTTATTTTCACAAATAATCTGGCGAACCTCATTTTGTTTAGGGGATTTGTTCATTCCCCGAATATTCCATGAAGCGATACTATACATGAGGAACATTAAAAGAGGAAGTGCTTGCTTCCTTACGATTAGTATTGTCCGTACTTGATTGGCCAAAGTCAATATATTCATCGACCTCATTATCACTATCACACACCACAACATGACCCCCTTTATCCACTTGAGATGATTCCTCAACCACCGCAAGAATAACTCCATCACTTAGAGCTCCAAAAGGATTCTTCGTGACTATATCACTCAAATCATCATGAATATACTTCTTAGGAGCATGAACGTCATTATTAGCCTGATTATCCACCGCACTCGAACCACACTGGACATTAGGAACACTAGCTTCCTTATTCGTACTATGAGCCTTAGAGGACGACGCATCATTCTCCCCAACCTCCTTAGGACCAGTAGGATCCTTATAAATACCATTACCCTTGGAAGAAGACGCTCCATCAGAACCCACTTTAGTTTTAGAAACCGGCTGCCAACGATAATTAAATGCGACCTTTGGTTTTGTCAACCGAACTCCATCAATCACCCTCTCATGAGTTTGTTGTTTACCTTTACCTTTACCTTTTTTATGAATAACCTCAATGAAACCCTCATTATCAACCACCGTTTGCTCAACCGGTTTAACTCTCTTAGGACAGCCATGATCATCATGATCAAAAATTTTACATGTATCACACCTTGGCGGCTTCCACTCGTATTCAATATCAAGAGATTCCAAAGAATGACCAGATCCATTTGGGAATGGAATCGCCACCACAATTGATTCAAGAAGGGCTGTCGCCGAAGAGACTTCCACAAGGACACGTGCATAAGAATTTCGGCCCCACGAATTGAGGCACATTGCACTCGTATAAGCATCAAACATAATAGGCCGACCTAATTGTGTAGAAATCAGGTTAAGTCCCACTTCGGAGTAAGCAACTAAAGGTACATTATGGATCTTAACCCATATCGGGGCTGAAGTGATTTCATCTTTCTTGAGTTTGGTATTAGGAGTCCAAATATTCAAGATGATAGGAACAAGCCGAATTAACCACGGACCTTCCTCTAACACCCTTTCCATCCCATCTTTGGAAGCAAATTGAAAGAGGAAAAAACCGTTATTAAGCATAACCTTTTGAAGGCCAAACTTAGCCCACGTGTTCCGCACATTATTTTCAACAATTGGGAATGCTAGCCTTTTTCCAATGAAATATCCATATAGTGTATTAGCAAATCTGTTACTAACCTCATTAACCACTTCCAATGGAATGGCAACATTAGCCCCATCCACATGTTCATTATTCCTCATCTCCGAAGCCCTTACAACCTTCTTAGCAGACTTGTCCTTAAAAATATCCACAAATGATTTAGGAGTTGTACCAGATTGGTGTACATGTGTTGGTGGTCTGCTCACATAAGCCTTTGGGTCACTTATCCTCGTACTTGGTGATGAGACCTCAAGTGAAGCATCCGAAACATTCAATTCAGCATCCAAAGTACTTGGATCAGTACCATGATTCTCCTCATTCACGACTGTACTTGGATCAGTTGCATTCGACACTTGTGATACATTAACATCCGTGTTGACACTCACCATAGCAGCTTGCACATGTTGGTTAGGAGTTGTATTACTTGGTTGCTGAGTTGCATTAAGAACTTGTGACACATTAGGAACTTGAGTAGAAACAGGCTTAGTTGTTCCACTAGCAGCTTTAACACTCCCCGACATCATACCAGTATCATTCACAACGTCCTTGCTTTGTTTTTTAGACAAACCATCCTCTTGATCAGCAAACCTCACCACACGATGAGGTTTCATAACCCCACCATCTCTACCCAAGATCTTACCATCAATATGCTTAAGCTTAGCAGCGACGCTACTTAACGTTGAATCAACCTCAACTCTTTCTTGTTGCTCAACTGATGGTAAACCCTCATGAGACACATTCGTAACTTGCACACTAGAACCACCAGCCCTCCTCAAAATCGATTTCAAAATAGGAGCATCATCAATTAGATTCGATTTTGGGTTGCTTGATGATTTCTTCAACGCATCCTGATTATTATTAGAAGACGACATAATGAAAAATAACACAAATCACAACTAGCGAAACCCTAAGAACCCTAAATAGCGAACAGGAAAAAACTCTAAAAAAAACCAAAACCAAATCGTTAACTACCAAAGATAATGCACCGAAACCCTTTAAAAGGATTTAAATACCCATCAATAATCTCTAACCGACCCTCATAATAAAAGGAAATCAATAAATCGTTGAAACCCAAAGAACCCTAAATAGCGATTAACCAAAAAAACCCAATATAAAATCGTTACACTAATCAAATCAAGCCTGGATCCAAATAAAAATAATGTTAGAGACTAAATTAAACTCAGTTAACCGTCAACAACACGATCGTTATAAGGATTTAGGAACAGGAATTAAGATTAGAGAACGAATAAGTGAAGATTAGGGTTTTGAACTTGGAAATCGCCCATAGTAAGAGAGAGTTTTTTTTCTAAGTAATAATTTCTCTCAAATCGAATAGAACTAGGGAGTTTTCTTTTTGAAATGCGAGTTATGTACTGAAATGTACACAAGTCATTTTGAAAAAACAAGTTTTTGCTTGAAATTTTTTCATTTGTTTATACTTGAACTTTTTGAAAAGAATTTCGGTTTTGAACGATCGAGTCCTGATTTGAAATAATCAGAAGTCAACATTGAAGTCCGTTAGTTGAAATCTTTTCAAGTTGAGAAATCCGGACCTAAGTTTTGAAAAGATTTCACTTTGAAGCACAGGTTTTGTACTGAAGTATACGAAAGCCAATGTGAAGAAAAATTTGAGAAACGACATGTTTTAAAAAATATTTAGTGAACTCCCGCTCAAGCATATGTACATATCTGTGTCATTTTTGACTGAAATTTCTAGAAGCGTACATAATATCAATTATACGAGTGACATGTCGTGAGAAGAATATTTTTGGATTTTTGATTTTATATTGTTTTTGTATTTTTGAAATTTTCTATTTTTGTATTTTGTTTTTGTTGGTTTTTCAAATTTTGTATTTTGTTTTTCAAAAAAATATTTACAGCGAAACGGTTTTGAAAACATTTTTCAAGAAGATTCGAGAAGACGTTCTAACTCCTCGGGGGTTAGGCTTCGCATGCCAATTCGTCGAACTAAATCGTCAAACCTATCTTTTGGAAGGGCTTTAGTAAATAGATCGGCGAGTTGGTAATCAGTCTTAACGAAATGTAATTCAACAGTACCCTCTTCTACGTGCTCTTTGATGAAGTGGTAGCGGACTCTAATATGCTTCGTCTTAGAATGTTGCACGGGGTTTCACGAGATGGCTATGGCACTTTTCGAGTCACAATACATAGGTATGCGGCCGAAATGAAAGCCATAATTTGTGAGTTGTGTCCGCATCCAAAGAACTTGGGCACAACACGCAGATAGAGACACATACTCGGCTTCCGCGGTAGAAAGTGCAGTACAATCCTGTTTCTTTGACGACCAGCTTACTAGCTTTTCACCCAAAAATTGTGCTCCACCCGATGTACTTTTTGCTGTAACTTGATCACCTGCATGGTCGGCATCTGAAAATGCTGTTAGTTGAAACCCCGAATCCTTCGGATACCAAAGACCCATGTTAATGGTTCTTCGTAGGTACCGAAAGATCGGATTAACCTCTTTGAGGTGAAGTTCGGTAGGCTTTGCCTGAAACCGTGCTAATAAACAAACAGCAAATTGAATATCAGGTCGACTAGCAGTTAGGTACATGAGAGAACCGATCATGCTCCGATATTTCTTCGGATCGATGGGTTTCCCAAATAAATCAGCACCAATTTTTGGTGAAGTGACCATTGGTGTACCAACAGAATCATAATCTTCCCTACCATGTTTTTTCAAAATCTCTTTTGTATATTTAGCTTGATTTATAAAAATACCACTAGGGGATTGATGTATTTGCAAACCAAGAAAGAATTTTAGTCCCCCATCATGGACATTTCAAATTTGTTTTTCATGAGATTTTCAAAATGTTTTGAATGTTTAGGATTGGTTGATCCAAAAATAATGTCGTCCACGTAAATTTGAACGATCAAAATGTCATATTTGAATTTTTTTGTAAACAAGGTGTCATCAACCGTTCCTTTGGTGAAATTGTTTTTGAGCAAGAAAGATGACAGTTCGTCCTACCACGCCCTTGGAGCTTGTTTTAACCCATAGATGGCTTTCTTAAGCTTGTAGACGTAGTCTGGATGATCTTTGTCGATGAATCCCTCTGGCTGACTCACATACACTTCTTCTTTCAGAGTTCCATTCAAGAAAGCTGTCTTAATGTCCATCTAATAGACTGTGATGTTTTTGTGAGCTGCATAGGCTAAGAAAATCCGGACTGCTTCTAATCTATCTACGGGCGCGAATGATTCCTCGAAGTCTATCCCTTCTTCTTGCGGATATCCTTTAGACACAAGACGAGATTTGTTGCAATACAGTCATTTCATCATCCATTTTGTTCTTCCACAACCACTTGAGATCAAGTATACGTTTATCAATTGGTCGTTCAACTAGTTCCCAACTATCATGTAACTGGTATTGAAGAAATTCCTCCTGCATAGCTTCTATCCATGGGTTTTCTGCCATTGCTTCACGAATGTTCTTTGGTTCTTTGAGGCTTATTGAGCAAATGTAGATATATAATTCGAGATTAGTGGCAAGTTGTCTCCTCGTCTGTACTGGCCTTGAAGGTTCACCAATAACTTGTTCAATTGGATGGTCTTTAGTCCATTGGAGTGTAGAAGGGTACCTTGGGTTTAACAGATGCGTGTTAGATGGTTCGTGTAACCTTGAAGAAGATTCAGCAGAGTCTGTTGCAAATGGGTTTTCAAACACTTCTTCTTCTAATGCAGCATTGTTTGAATTATTTGTTGTTTCTTCTTGAAAGGTTGTGTTTTTGTTTTGCTCATCAACTCTTGGTAGAACAATTTCAATAACGGGAGTTGCTGGAGTAGATGTTGATGATGTTGAGGAAGTTGGTGCTTCAGCTTCGAATGTAGTAGATGCATCGTGTGTTGGTGGTGGTGGTGGTTGATGATTTTGAGCGGGTGCAGCGGAATGATGTTGAGATGCATTTGTCGAAGTTCCACCATAGTATTCATCAAACATTAACTCGAAGAAGTTTTCCAGTTCTTGTTCTGTAGGTTTGTCGGGTGTTGTTGACTGAGCTCCTTTAGGTACGATTCCTGAACTAATGTGTCCAGAACTCTGTCTGTTTGGTGCGGGTCCTAATCTGGTTTGATTAGAAGCCATCGGGTTAAGCGCGGGTTCTAGAGCGAGTCTCTCAGAAGCCATTTGTGAAATCTCATCAAACTTCACATTCATCGTCTCCATTATCTTTTTTGTTCTTCTATTATACACCCTGAATGCCCTTGAGTTTTCTGAATAACCAGTGAAGATTCCAATATCACCCTTAGCTTTCNTGTAGGTTTGTCGGGTGTTGTTGACTGAGCTCCTTTAGGTACGATTCCTGAACTAATGTGTCCAGAACTCTGTCTGTTTGGTGCGGGTCCTAATCTGGTTTGATTAGAAGCCATCGGGTTAAGCGCGGGTTCTAGAGCGAGTCTCTCAGAAGCCATTTGTGAAATCTCATCAAACTTCACATTCATCGTCTCCATTATCTTTTTTGTTCTTCTATTATACACCCTGAATGCCCTTGAGTTTTCTGAATAACCAGTGAAGATTCCAATATCACCCTTAGCTTTCAACTTTCCTAGATCTTCTTTGTCGTTCGTCGGATAGCACAAAGCGCCAAACACGTGAAGGTAAGAGATATCCGGTTTCCGATAGTTTACAAGCTCATATGGTGTTTTATTGAATCTTGGGTGGATTACGGATCGGTTTTGAGTGAAACAAGTAGTGGCTACAGCATCAGCCCATAAGAATAGTGGTGCGCTAGAATAAATTAGCATTGTGCGATCAGCTTCCACAAGAGTTCTATTTCTTCTTCAACTACCCCATTCTGCTGTAGAGTTCTAACAACTGATGTCTGATGTGTGATTCCAACATCTTCAAAATATGTTCTTAACTCCTGATTGGTGAATTCTGTGCTGTTGTCTGTTCTTACAATCCTTACTTGAGCTTGAAGTAGAACTTGAATGCGCTTCAGAAAGGTGATGATGTTGCCAGGTGCTTCGTCTTTTGATCTCAAAAACTTTACCCAAGTATATCTTGAATAATCATCGTAAATGACAAGAATATACTTCTTTACATTGATGCTTTCAACTCTCATTGGGCCACATAAGTCCATGTGCAACAGATGTAACCTTGTGGTATGTGCTTATTCACATACCTTTTATTCACCATTTTCAGACTATTTTAGACCAAAAACTAACGTGCAAAGCCAAAGATATCGTGTTTTTGTGTTTATGACTGTGCAGGTAAGAATATTGCAAAAACAACATGAAAAGCAACCTAAAAGCCTAAAACGAGCACGAGATGTGAAAAAGAGTTTGAAAGTGAAGTAAAAGATGAAATCTACTTGTGAAAAGCCCGTGAAGACACATTATTTCTCAAAGGCTCAAGAAAGTAAAAGAGACGCTTAATCAAAGCTCAAATATGATTATGAAGTTAAACTTTCTAAATCCGAGCAAGTGATCACTTTTATGCTTTTGAAGATCTTTGGAATGCTCGTCAACACATCACCTGAAAGTTACAAGGACTCAAGTCGCACTTTTAGAAAGTTTAGAAGCGTTGTATCTCTAGTTTACGCTTAGAATGCACTAAATTTAGAAGACTAAGGGGCTAAGTGCAAACTTTGTAAAAAGGCAAGCCTCTTTGGCTTCCTTAAATACCTTCCATAGCCCTCATTTAGTCTTGGTTAGATTTTAGTTTATTTCAAGTTTTAGTTTAATTTTTATTAATGCAAGCTTATTATGGTGTCTTAAATTTTCCTTTAGCTTATTTGTCTCTTCATCTTATCATTTCTTTTACATCCTTCAATATCTTTTGAGCTTATTTTGTGTCTTATTAAATCTAATAAAAGCTTCTATAAGTCATATACCACCTTTGCATGAAATTATATTTCGTGCCTTATGATAATGGTTTAGGCTTATTTTGAGCTCGTGGCTTATACAAGCTTATTTTCTAGCTTATTCAATCTTTAAAACTTGTTTTATCATTAAAGCTTTTATTAGTTTTGGTTGAGATTTAAGCTTTTATTTTAGTTTTATTAACTTTATTAGTTAGGGCTTGTAACTTTTGTTGCGGCTTAGTTGGCTTATTTAAGCTTATTTAGATTTTAAAACTTGTTCTTTCTAAAAAGTTTCTACTACATTCGAGCTGATTTATTCTTTTTGTCGAAGTTAAGTTTGTTTCAAAGTAATTTAATAATATTAATTCTAAGCTATCATTTGTTCTGAATTCATTTTCGTATTTTGCAAGTTTTGTGGAAAGTCAAAGCGAGTATGATAATGTTGACTGACATTTTGCGAATATGAAATTCAAACTTTTCATTTGCGAGTTTGGCAGCTCAAAATTAATTGCGAGTATCTCTGGTTCATTTCCATGCGAGTATGGAATTAAACCTTTAGCGAGTATGATCTGTTTTAATATGTTTGCGAGTATGAACTGCTTTGAGCTAGCGAGTATGGAACTTTTGGTCATTAGCGAGTATGCTAATCTTTAGTAGCGAGTATCACTTGGCTACCTTAATCCTTGCGAGTATCATAGTTCCATTCTAGCGAGTAGCAAGTTTTTTTTTAGCGAGTATCATTTCTTTTAAATAGTGAGTTAGAGTTTTTACTTTGGTGTCAATTTTTATTAGTTCGTTCTAGTTTCTTTCATGTCGAGTTTCTTTTGTTTTATAAGCCAGGTTGGCTTTTATATACTTCATCGTTTATCGAGTGAAGTTTCTTTTCTCTTATTTCTAAACGTTACTCCGTCGAATTTTCTTTAAACCTTTTTAGTTTTATTACGACTTATTTTACTTTCTTCTCTTATTCGTTAACTTTAGTCGTTTAATCTTTAAACCTTTCTATAGTTTAATTTTTCTTTTAGTTAATTAAAACTTAAACTCCAAAAACATTTTCTTTATCTCTTTCTTATTTCATTTCTTTTACATTCCACTTAGATTTATGTTTTCTTTTATCGTTCAACTTATGTCTTTTAAACTCGTTCTTTATTTCATTTAAGTCTTTAACAATCTTTCGTAGTATAATTAAAACCAAATTACATCATTTAAACCCATTCATCTCACATAACTCACGAGTCGAGTGACAAGATCAATTCAACCCTCGTTGGGACAACGATCCGTGGTTCTTGCTTTCACTAGCTAGATTACACCTCATCAAATCAAATGGCGCCGCTGCCGGGGAGCGGTTGAAAAGATTAAGTCATTTGTCGTTCGAGACTTGTGATTTGAAGAACCTTCTTTTAGAAGTTAACGCTTTTCATAAACATGAAAACAACTAAAAATTATAAAACCCATAAAAACCAAAAATATTTTCTTTTTTCTTTTATAAACTTTTTTTTTTGGGTAAAGGGGAGGAATCCTGCACCCGGTAAAATACATTAATCAAGAAAATGTTTCAGTACAATGGATGAGAGTGAGTCTCTCATTGAAGTCCCTAAGGACACTACCACTACCACAATATAAGAATGACAGGCCATTCTTATAACTAACAGATCTTAAGTATATTAACCATGACTAGCAATAAAACAATACATCACAACTCAAATAAAGATTTAAGTCTTCTTAGCATCTGCAATCCAGATCATAACATGCGAGCCATCCAGCTTCACCAATTGGTCTTCTATTAGTATTTATGCAAGCATAACTAATAACCTAATAAGAGTGACCTTCCGCTAGCAAATCGGAACTTGAAGCATAAACAATGGTCTAAGCGACCCAACCTTCCAAGCATATCCGAACTTGAACCAATTCTGTCAACAAATACGAATGAAATACATGAAGAACACTACCACAGGTCAAGTTATATGCAACACAACCACTTATCAGTACCTTTTATCCCTTTAGAATTTGGAAATTGCCAAAGAAACGGATCAACAGGTCATCTCACAAGGAGCACTTCCAGCCAAATACGAAACAACCAAGTAATTCAGAACATGTCCACGGGATGGTTCAATTTGCCCACTTGACAACTTCATCACCCAAAACAACGACATATGCCAACATAAAAGTTCAATAGCCCCAGGTCTATATGGGTTTCCAAAAACCCCTAACATCCAATAATACTTCCACTCTCCATATCCCACGTCCATAACACAAACATCGAATGTTACATAACATGAACAACCAATAACGTACCAAGCCAATAACTTTCGCATAAAGCCACTAAAACAAGGATGAATGTAAAAACCAATGTTTATAATCGTTAATATTTTTTTGGGGTAAAAGGGTTTATTCACCCTTTGCGTTAAAATGCTATTATCCAAAAAAAAACATTGAAGTACAAAGGACGAGGCGTGACTCCCTCGACTCAGTCCCGTAGGACATCTACCCACTCTCCATATAAGAATGACACACCATTCTTATAACTACACAAATGAAACCAACCAATAATAACTTAAGTAAATAGAACTTACAAACTACTCAAAAAAATAATCTGAGCCCTTCAAAGTCACTATGGCGTCCACTTACTTCCATGCAAGAACACTTTCAACTATGCACTCTTTAAACCATCTACCTCTACGTACGATATTCAAGAATACAAATTGATCACACACTGCTGCAATTTATCAGGTAGATACCACCTGGCTCATATACTCGTCGTAGCTAATCTTCCATATCATTCAGAAAACCTCCACCTTCCATCTCCAATACTTCTCAACTTCATCGTCCGAGTCTTTCTTCCACAACTGATATTGAAGATTTATTATTACTCGTGCCTAAGAAGCATTGGACTGCTCCCACAAACTCCACTCGCACTTGGATCACCATCGGAACTTACAATATCATTAGGGCTGCTAGAAATATCTTTGAGGTAGCAAATCAGATCCTTTCTCAACACCCCTCCGCCGTTAGGACATTTAGGGACTAGATCAAGCAACTTTTTCAGCCTGCCCATAACTCCCATATACGTTAACTCATCAAGATTAAAATTATTATCTTTAAATAAAATAGCCAACCTTAATAGATTTAGATAAAGTCATCATTATTACCCGAAGAAGAGCAGTAATAGTTGACACTAGGCTGCCTCCTTTAGTAACTGAGCAGATTTGCCTAGAAACAGGCCCGGTAAATGAAATTGCCGACTTAGGCTTCGAAAAAACCTAGCATCCTTGTTGTGGTTTTATACCCTTCTTACCACCTTATTAACTTGAACTTTCCTTCTTATCACTTACATGGTTCTGAAATCAACGTTGACGTTTCAAAGCTTGACACATCCACTCCTCATGGTACTAAATATTTTGCCAGGTAGTGAGGCATCGGATGGAGGCACTTCATACTCAATTATCAATGTATTCCGTGTAGGTGGCCCTTACATTAAGGCCCAGCGGTGTATTATCAACTTCACATATTTCTAATAGATCAGAAACAGCGGAAACTCAAATGAGACATCGCTGCATAAAGATTACGATCCCCAAGGGTAAGCCACATTAGCAGAAGTACCCTCACCATTCGCACAAGTCGCCCCACTCGTTTCAGCCAATCAACTTATACCAGCTTTCCGAATACACCACGAGCAGTCAACCTATTGAAAACGCACCCATACGTGGTACCTTTACGTGATAACCCCTTTCCAATTAGTATTCGCCACCCATTTATCCAAAAATATTGTTAGATCTAATAAAAAAAAACAGACCACCAGCTAGCACCTTAAGCAATCCTTCTTGTGACGAAAACTAAAAAGAAAAGTTACCCCGTAAGTATAAGACGTTTGCGAAACCAAACTTAACCCAAGCATGCTTGACATAATCTCCACCAAAGGAAAACGCTACCCGGTTGACAATAAATAACCATATAACGTATTAGTAAAATTTTTGATCACATATCATCAACCACGTAATTGGCAATAACGACTTTACACTAAGTTTAGGTACCACACTTGTTTGACCAGAACTTTCTACCACAGCGATGCTAGAAATATTCGAAAGTAATCCACAACCTGTTACTAGCATTTTAATAACAAGCTTAGACGCAGCATGTTGCTGACGAAGAATGCCTTCAAAGTATGTATCATGACCACCTTCCCAATCAAGACCATCTCACCCAACTTATCACCAGCAGCCCTAGGCTGCTCGTTAGTCGTTAACTCACTTCATCACTATCGTACTCTTTCGGAATTAGATCAATAAACACAGCATAGTACCCTTCGAGATCAGAACTGAACTCATTAGTAATTTAAAATACCGATTTATCCGATAAACCCGTACTCATAAGGATTGAACTTCAATGGTTTATCCTGTTAACAATAAGTTACCATCATATTCTTAACCCTTTCCAGACCAACCCTTTCTGGTTGAAGAAGACTTTTAGTGTTCAAAAACCCGATTCCATCTCAAACAATCCCACGTACAAATCAGCTTCCAGCAATAACAATCACACAAACAGCACCAAAACTCGATGCCCACACGAATAACAAAACCCTAACACAGGTACTTTCAAGAGATAGATAAACAAAACTCTAGACGATTTGGAGTTTGCCTAATAGCACCAGCAGCAGAAACACACCAACAATCAAAACGCACATAAAATAACAAACGCCTAAATTTGGCGAATTCGCTGAATGAATGCTAAACAATATTTATAATCGTTAAAAGCCCAATAAAAAGCCAAAAACCACGAAATAATAAGATATACAATTTTAAAACAATGATTGGAACCGAATAATATATGAGAATGACAAGATCGTTCCAATAAAACCCCAACAACGATTTAGGAAAATGCAAAACCAATAATAGGAATGAATAAGTCGGTTTGAACAATCCTAAAAAACAAACGATTATAGATAAGCAATAAACAAAGTCGGTACAAAAAGAACCCTAACCAGCGATTAAGGAATAAAATCCCTAAAAACGATTAAGGGTTAAGAGAAACTCGATTTAGGGATAGAATGAATAAAATCGTTCAAGAGCAGATCCCTAAAGACGATAAATAGCCATAAGATTAATCCCTAAAAAACGATTCGCAAGATCTGGTTGGACAGAACCTTATGAATAACGATTAGACTAGTTAGGGAAAACCCAAAACGATTTTCTAAACCCTCACACAAGAAAAAACGATTTGAAGTTATACAAACCCTAAATCGTTTTTTACACCAATTCGACCCAAAAAACTCAAGATTTACATCACCCAAGCAGATTAATTAATGATAAACAAGAATGTTAATCACTATAATCAAGAGGAATCAGGAAAACAAGAGATAAAGGATCGAATTAGAGAAAAAACGACTTAGGGAATGGGGTTAGAAAATCGCCCACACTTTTTTCCTTTCTACTTTATTTTTCACTTTGTTTTATTTTGATTTGTATGATCACTCGTTCCAAGTCTAACTTGAACGAGTCTTATTCTTTTCAAATGCCTACTAATCAGAATCGTCGTAGACGAAAGCAAAAGACCGTACCCGAGTTACGTGATCTTCAAGATTTCATCACCGAGATGAATAACAACAACGTTGAACAAGCCAACGGGGGTCCTAACGGAGGAGATCCCCAACCTCTTCATGATTTACGTCCAATGGAGGAACAACTCCAATCACCGTTCCAAGGTGTGAGGAGAGCCATTGTGATTCCCGATATTCAAGCAAATCATTTTGAAATCAATCATGGATTACTCAATCTCATTTCGGGTATATCCTTTCATGGTTTTGATCACGAAGATCCTCATGTTCACATTCGGAACATAACCGACATTGCTGAAACAGTTAAGATTAACCAAGTTCCTTATAATGTTGTCAAAATGAAATTGTTTCCCTTTTCTCTCAAAGGAGCTGCACGTACTTGGCTAGACAAAGAACCCCCCAATTCGATTCATACTTGGGATGCTTTGGCTAGCAAGTTCCTTAACCATTTCTGTCCACCTTCAAAAACTTCAAATCTTCGTACTCAAATCTTTCGTTTCCAACAAGCTTTCGATGAATCATTCAGCGAGGCTTGGGATCGATTAAAAGAGTTACTTGAAAAGTGTCAGAATCATGGGTTTTCTGAATTGCATCAAATTGATACGTTCTATAATGGTTTGAATCCCGTTGATCAAGATTCGCTCAATTCTTCTGCTGGTGGTAATTTGTTATCTCGAAACACTCAAGATGCGTTCACGATCATTGAAAACAAAGCAAGAGTGCGAACTTCACGAAGCAAAACACAAGTGTCAAGTGCTAGTAACAAGGCTAACGATGAAGTTTTGTCATTAACCAAACAAAATTCTGATGCTATTGCTGATCTTACAAAACAAATGGGACTTTTTATTCAACACAAGGAACAACCATCTCAAACCGTCAATGCTATTAACAAAAGTTGCGAAACTTGTGGTGGTCCTCATNTATCTCGAAACACTCAAGATGCGTTCACGATCATTGAAAACAAAGCAAGAGTGCGAACTTCACGAAGCAAAACACAAGTGTCAAGTGCTAGTAACAAGGCTAACGATGAAGTTTTGTCATTAACCAAACAAAATTCTGATGCTATTGCTGATCTTACAAAACAAATGGGACTTTTTATTCAACACAAGGAACAACCGTCTCAAACCGTCAATGCTATTAACAAAAGTTGCGAAACTTGTGGTGGTCCTCATTCATATTACGAGTGTCCAACAACCGGTAACGTCTCTAACGAGCAAGTGTATGCTGCTAACATGGGTGGTAACACATACCAACCCCAAGGAGATCGAAATCTTCTCAGCTACCATTCAACCAATTACCTTGGACCACCACCTGGTTTTCATAACCCGCCACAAAACCAAAATGTGCAAAATCGTGGTAATCAAGTCAATCAGAATCAGAATCGTGCAAATCAAGGTTTTCAAAATCAAAATCAAGGTTTTAACCAAAATCGGAACTTTCAAAATAATCATGGAAATTTTGGAAATCAAGGTGCTAATTATGGAAACTTCAATCATGAGAATCAGAATTTTCAAAATCAAGGTCAAGGTTTCAACAACAATGCCCGTGGGCAAACTTTTAACCAAAACCAAGGTGTTATTCAAAATTAATCGAACACGGATGAGTTGTTGGCAGAATTACTTCGTCAAAATCAAAACAACCAAACAATCTTGCAAAGTCAGCAGACACAACTTAAAAATCATGAGGAAACAACCAGAATATTGCTAAAGGAAATTTTTTACATGAAAAAGTCTTTAAATGATCGACCCTCGGGTTCGGGTACCACTTCTCTACCTAGCAACATGATCGCTAACCCGAGGGGCGATGTCAAGGCGATCACAACACGCAGTGGCGTTTCTTACGAAGGACCAACGGTTCCGACTGCCTCTTATTCTCCTCCTTCAAAGGTAGTGGACCGTGCAACCGAGGTAACAACGGATACGAGAATTCCTATTCACCAAGGAAGGACCGAAAATATCCAACCTCCGGTGGTTCAATCGACAAATGGAAATGCAAATGTTTCAAAAGGAAAAGAGAAAATTGTTTTTGAACAAGATGAACCAGTTAAAACTAATCTTCCTTATCCTTTTCGTCTTAATGAGCAAAAACGTCAAGATAAAAATGACATAATGAAGGAAAAGTTCTTTAAGATGTTTCAAGACATTCGCTTTGATTTGAGTCTTGCTGATGCTGTTGTGTTAATGCCAAAGTTCTCATCAATGCTTAAAAACTTGTTGAATAATAAAGATAAATTGTATGAAATGTCGACTACACCTTTGAATGCGAATTGCTCGGCAGTGCTCCTTAAAAAGCTTCCCGAAAAGCTTGAAGACCCCGGCAAGTTCTTAATTCCATGCAATTTTCCCGGAATGGTTCAATGTTTCGCCTTAGTCGATTTAGGTGCTAGCATTAGCCTTATGCCGTTTTCCGTCTGGCAGAAGTTGTCTTTAGCCGCTTTGACTCCTACCCGAATGACACTCGAGCTTGCCGACTGTTCTACCTCTTGTCCTAAAGGCATAGCCGAGGATGTTATCGTCAATGTGGGAAAATTTCACTTTCCGGCTGATTTTGTTGTCGTCGATTTTGATCCCGATCCGAGGGTTCCTCTTATTCTCGGACGGGGTTTCCTAAAGACGGGCCATGCTTTGATTGATGTGTACGATGAAGAAATTACCTTGCGAGATGGTCATGAAGCCGTTACGTTTAATTTGGACCAAACAGCAAGATATTCCTCCACCGATGAACCCATGACCATCAGCAAAATCGATGTCATTGATGAAGTTTCTGATGAGTATTCTCAAGAGATACTCGGTTTTTCAAGTGGCAATCCCACTTCTACTCTTTCTTCACCCCAAGATAATTCTTCTACTTCTAAACCCATAATTGCCGACTCTTCCCCTTCTTTCACTCCGTTTGAAGGAGGTGATTTCTTTTTGGAAGAAGTCGATGCTTTTCTTTCTACCGATACATCTTCATTATCGGATAGTGATGATTCTTACTATGATCCGGAGGGAGACATTCTTATGCTTGAAAAACTTTTGAATGAAGATCCATTTTCACCTCTCCCTCCGAAGAAACTTTATGTTGAAGAAGTCAAAAAGGTCGAGCCATCTAATGAAAAGCCTCCAGAACTCGAGCTTAAGGATTTACCTCCTCATCTTGAATATGCCTTCTTGGAAGGAACCGACAAATTTCCAGTCATTATCTCTAAACACCTTCAAGATGAGGAGAAGAACCGTCTCGTTGATATGCTTAAGAAACACAAAGATGCCATCGCTTGGCGTATTTCCAACATCAAGGGCATAGACCCTCGTTTTTGCACCCACAAGATTTTACTTGAAAACGATGCTAAGCCGTCCATCCAACAACAAAGACGGGTTAACCCAAAAATCCATGATGTAATCAAGAATGAAGTTATCAAACTCCTCGATGCTGGGATGATTTACCCAATTTCCGATAGCTCATGGGTTAGCCCGGTCCATTGTGTGCCAAAGAAAGGTGGTATGACTGTCGTGACGAATGATGATGATGAGCTTATTCCCACACGTCTCGTAACCGGTTGGAGAGTTTGCATCGATTATCGAAAGCTCAACGAAGCAACTCGAAAGGACCATTTTCCGCTTCCTTTCATGGATCAAATGATTGAACGACTTGCAGGAAATGAGTTTTATTGTTTTCTTGATGGTTTTTCTGGCTATTTCAAATTCCCATTGATCCTCCCGATCAAGAGAAAACCACTTTTACTTGTCCCTACGGTACGTTTGCCTACCGTCGTATGCCCTTCGGCTTATGCAATGCCCCAGGCACGTTCCAGAGGTGTATGACCGCTATTTTTCAAAACATGATCGGGAAGACAATGGAGGTTTTTATGGATGTATGGTGATTCATTTTCGTCTTGTCTCTCCCATTTAGAACAAATGCTCCAAAGGTGTGAAGACACTAACCTAGTTCTGAATTGGGAGAAGTGTCACTTTATGGTTAAAGAGGGTATAGTCCTTGGCCATAAAATATCTAAAGCCGGGATTGAGGTGGATAGAGCCAAAGTCGATGTTATCGCAAAATTACCTCATCCCACGACCGTCAAGGGAATTCGAAGTTTCCTCGGTCATGCTGGCTTTTATAGACGTTTTATACAAGACTTTTCAAAAATAGCCCGACCATTGACTCACCTTTTAGAAAAGGATGCCCCGTTCATCTTCACCAATGAGTGCATTGAAGCATTTAATACCCTTAAGAAGAAGTTGACGGAGGCTCCTATTTTAGTTGCCCCCGATTGGGATTTGCCCTTTGAATTAATGTGTGATGCTAGTGACTATGCAATCGGGGCAGTCCTGGGGCAACGAAAGGACAAATACTTTCGGCCTATACACTATGCAAGCAAAACCATGAATAGTGCTCAGTTTCATTACACCACAACTGAAAAAGAGATGTTGGCAGTTATTTATGCTTTTGAAAAATTTCAACCATATCTGCTTTTAAAGAAATGCATAGTGTATACGGACCATTCGG